>JASGCC010002343.1:0-29001 GCA_030067915.1 Hydractinia echinata
AAACCATGAGACTTGTAGTTTTCAAAAATATTTTCATTTTGATGAGACGCCGAATGAAAGCAGTTTAATCGCCGGCAACGAAAACCCGCGATTTCCCGTAAATCCCGTATAGTCGAATGTATACAAAGAAAGTAAGCAGGAGTAAACACATTTCCGAACGATTTTTAAAATTATTTTTTCACCACTAAAACCCATGAGACTTGTAGTTTTCAAAAATATTTTCATTTTGATGAGACGCCGAATGAAAGCAGTTTAATCGCCGGCAACCGAAAACCGCGATTTCCCGTAAATCCCGTATAGTCGAATGTATACAAAGAAAGTAAGCAGGGAGTAAACTCATTTCCCGAACGATTTTTAAAATTATTTTTTCACCACTAAAACCCATGAGACTTGTAGTTTTCAAAATATTTTCATTTTGGATGAGACGCCGAATGAAAGCAGTTTAATCGCCGGCAACCGAAAACCCGCGATTTCCCGTAAATCCCGTATAGTCGAATGTATACAAAGAAAGTAAGCAGGGAGTAAACTCATTTCCCGAACGATTTTTAAAATTATTTTTTCACCACTAAAACCCATGAGACTTGTAGTTTTCAAAAATATTTTCATTTTTGATGAGACGCCGAATGAAAGCAGTTTAATCGCCGGCAACCGAAACCCGCGATTTCCCGTAAATCCCGTATAGTCGAATGTATACAAAGAAAGTAAGCAGGGAGTAAACTCATTTCCCGAACGATTTTTAAAATTATTTTTTCACCACTAAAACCCATGAGACTTGTAGTTTTCAAAAATATTTTCATTTTTGATGAGACGCCGAATGAAAGCAGTTTAATCGCCGGCAACCGAAAACCCGCGATTTCCCGTAAATCCCGTATAGTCGAATGTATACAAAGAAAGTAAGCAGGGAGTAAACTCATTTCCCGAACGATTTTTAAAATTATTTTTTCACCACTAAAACCCATGAGACTTGTAGTTTTCAAAAATATTTTCATTTTTGATGAGACGCCGAATGAAAGCAGTTTAATCGCCGGCAACCGAAAACCCGCGATTTCCCGTAAATCCCGTATAGTCGAATGTATACAAAAAAGTAAGCAGGGAGTAAACTCATTTCCCGAACGATTTTTAAAATTATTTTTTCACCACTAAAACCCATGAGACTTGTAGTTTTCAAAAATATTTTCATTTTTGATGAGACGCCGAATAAAAGCAGTTTAATCGCCGGCAACCGAAAACCCGCGATTTCCCGTAAATCCCGTATAGTCGAATGTATACAAAGAAAGTAAGCAGGGAGTAAACTCATTTCCCGAACGATTTTTAAAATTATTTTTTCACCACTAAAACCCATGAGACTTGTAGTTTTCAAAAATATTTTCATTTTTGATGAGACGCCGAATGAAAGCAGTTTAATCGCCGGCAACCGAAAACCCGCGATTTCCCGTAAATCCCGTATAGTCGAATGTATACAAAGAAAGTAAGCAGGGAGTAAACTCATTTCCCGAACGATTTTTAAAATTATTTTTTCACCACTAAAACCCGTGAGACTTGTAGTTTTAAAAAATATTTCATTTTTGACGAGACGCCGAATGAAAGCAGTTTAATCGCCGGCAACCGAAAACCCGCGATTTCCCGTAAATCCCGTATAGTGGAATGTATACAAAGAAAGTAAGCAGGGAGTAAACTCATTTCCCGAACGATTTTTAAAATTATTTTTTCACCACTAAAACCCATGAGACTTGTAGTTTTCAAAAATATTTTCATTTTTGATGAGACGCCGAATGAAAGCAGTTTAATCGCCGGCAACCGAAAACCCGCGATTTCCCGTAAATCCCGTATAGTCGAATGTATACAAAGAAAGTAAGCAGGGAGTAAACTCATTTCCCGAACGATTTTTAAAATTATTTTTTCACCACTAAAACCCATGAGACTTGTAGTTTTCAAAAATATTTTCATTTTTGATGAGACGCCGAATGAAAGCAGTTTAATCGCCGGCAACCGAAAACCCGCGATTTCCCGTAAATCCCGTATAGTCGAATGTATACAAAGAAAGTAAGCAGGGAGTAAACTCATTTCCCGAACGATTTTTAAAATTATTTTTTCACCACTAAAACCCATGAGACTTGTAGTTTTCAAAAATATTTTCATTTTTGATGAGACGCCGAATGAAAGCAGTTTAATCGCCGGCAACCGAAAACCCGCGATTTCCCGTAAATCCCGTATAGTCGAATGTATACAAAGAAAGTAAGCAGGGAGTAAACTCATTTCCCGAACGATTTTTAAAATTATTTTTTCACCACTAAAACCCATGAGACTTGTAGTTTTCAAAAATATTTTCATTTTTGATGAGACGCCGAATGAAAGCAGTTTAATCGCCGGCAACCGAAAACCCGCGATTTCCCGTAAATCCCGTATAGTCGAATGTATACAAAGAAAGTAAGCAGGGAGTAAACTCATTTCCCGAACGATTTTTAAAATTATTTTTTCACCACTAAAACCCATGAGACTTGTAGTTTTCAAAAATATTTTCATTTTTGATGAGACGCCGAATGAAAGCAGTTTAATCGCCGGCAACCGAAAACCCGCGATTTCCCGTAAATCCCGTATAGTCGAATGTATACAAAGAAAGTAAGCAGGGAGTAAACTCATTTCCCGAACGATTTTTAAAATTATTTTTTCACCACTAAAACCCATGAGACTTGTAGTTTTCAAAAATATTTTCATTTTTGATGAGACGCCGAATGAAAGCAGTTTAATCGCCGGCAACCGAAAACCCGCGATTTCCCGTAAATCCCGTATAGTCGAATGTATACAAAGAAAGTAAGCAGGGAGTAAACTCATTTCCCGAACGATTTTTAAAATTATTTTTTCACCACTAAAACCCATGAGACTTGTAGTTTTCAAAAATATTTTCATTTTTGATGAGACGCCGAATGAAAGCAGTTTAATCGCCGGCAACCGAAAACCCGCGATTTCCCGTAAATCCCGTATAGTCGAATGTATACAAAGAAAGTAAGCAGGGAGTAAACTCATTTCCCGAACGATTTTTAAAATTATTTTTTCACCACTAAAACCCATGAGACTTGTAGTTTTCAAAAATATTTTCATTTTTGATGAGACGCCGAATGAAAGCAGTTTAATCGCCGGCAACCGAAAACCCGCGATTTCCCGTAAATCCCGTATAGTCGAATGTATACAAAGAAAGTAAGCAGGGAGTAAACTCATTTCCCGAACGATTTTTAAAATTATTTTTTCACCACTAAAACCCATGAGACTTGTAGTTTTCAAAAATATTTTCATTTTTGATGAGACGCCGAATGAAAGCAGTTTAATCGCCGGCAACCGAAAACCCGCGATTTCCCGTAAATCCCGTATAGTCGAATGTATACAAAGAAAGTAAGCAGGGAGTAAACTCATTTCCCGAACGATTTTTAAAATTATTTTTTCACCACTAAAACCCATGAGACTTGTAGTTTTCAAAAATATTTTCATTTTTGATGAGACGCCGAATGAAAGCAGTTTAATCGCCGGCAACCGAAAACCCGCGATTTCCCGTAAATCCCGTATAGTCGAATGTATACAAAGAAAGTAAGCAGGGAGTAAACTCATTTCCCGAACGATTTTTAAAATTATTTTTTCACCACTAAAACCCATGAGACTTGTAGTTTTCAAAAATATTTTCATTTTTGATGAGACGCCGAATGAAAGCAGTTTAATCGCCGGCAACCGAAAACCCGCGATTTCCCGTAAATCCCGTATAGTCGAATGTATACAAAGAAAGTAAGCAGGGAGTAAACTCATTTCCCGAACGATTTTTAAAATTATTTTTTCACCACTAAAACCCATGAGACTTGTAGTTTTCAAAAATATTTTCATTTTTGATGAGACGCCGAATGAAAGCAGTTTAATCGCCGGCAACCGAAAACCCGCGATTTCCCGTAAATCCCGTATAGTCGAATGTATACAAAGAAAGTAAGCAGGGAGTAAACTCATTTCCCGAACGATTTTTAAAATTATTTTTTCACCACTAAAACCCATGAGACTTGTAGTTTTCAAAAATATTTTCATTTTTGATGAGACGCCGAATGAAAGCAGTTTAATCGCCGGCAACCGAAAACCCGCGATTTCCCGTAAATCCCGTATAGTCGAATGTATACAAAGAAAGTAAGCAGGGAGTAAACTCATTTCCCGAACGATTTTTAAAATTATTTTTTCACCACTAAAACCCATGAGACTTGTAGTTTTCAAAAATATTTTCATTTTTGATGAGACGCCGAATGAAAGCAGTTTAATCGCCGGCAACCGAAAACCCGCGATTTCCCGTAAATCCCGTATAGTCGAATGTATACAAAGAAAGTAAGCAGGGAGTAAACTCATTTCCCGAACGATTTTTAAAATTATTTTTTCACCACTAAAACCCATGAGACTTGTAGTTTTCAAAAATATTTTCATTTTTGATGAGACGCCGAATGAAAGCAGTTTAATCGCCGGCAACCGAAAACCCGCGATTTCCCGTAAATCCCGTATAGTCGAATGTATACAAAGAAAGTAAGCAGGGAGTAAACTCATTTCCCGAACGATTTTTAAAATTATTTTTTCACCACTAAAACCCATGAGACTTGTAGTTTTCAAAAATATTTTCATTTTTGATGAGACGCCGAATGAAAGCAGTTTAATCGCCGGCAACCGAAAACCCGCGATTTCCCGTAAATCCCGTATAGTCGAATGTATACAAAGAAAGTAAGCAGGGAGTAAACTCATTTCCCGAACGATTTTTAAAATTATTTTTTCACCACTAAAACCCATGAGACTTGTAGTTTTCAAAAATATTTTCATTTTTGATGAGACGCCGAATGAAAGCAGTTTAATCGCCGGCAACCGAAAACCCGCGATTTCCCGTAAATCCCGTATAGTCGAATGTATACAAAGAAAGTAAGCAGGGAGTAAACTCATTTCCCGAACGATTTTTAAAATTATTTTTTCACCACTAAAACCCATGAGACTTGTAGTTTTCAAAAATATTTTCATTTTTGATGAGACGCCGAATGAAAGCAGTTTAATCGCCGGCAACCGAAAACCCGCGATTTCCCGTAAATCCCGTATAGTCGAATGTATACAAAGAAAGTAAGCAGGGAGTAAACTCATTTCCCGAACGATTTTTAAAATTATTTTTTCACCACTAAAACCCATGAGACTTGTAGTTTTCAAAAATATTTTCATTTTTGATGAGACGCCGAATGAAAGCAGTTTAATCGCCGGCAACCGAAAACCCGCGATTTCCCGTAAATCCCGTATAGTCGAATGTATACAAAGAAAGTAAGCAGGGAGTAAACTCATTTCCCGAACGATTTTTAAAATTATTTTTTCACCACTAAAACCCATGAGACTTGTAGTTTTCAAAAATATTTTCATTTTTGATGAGACGCCGAATGAAAGCAGTTTAATCGCCGGCAACCGAAAACCCGCGATTTCCCGTAAATCCCGTATAGTCGAATGTATACAAAGAAAGTAAGCAGGGAGTAAACTCATTTCCCGAACGATTTTTAAAATTATTTTTTCACCACTAAAACCCATGAGACTTGTAGTTTTCAAAAATATTTTCATTTTTGATGAGACGCCGAATGAAAGCAGTTTAATCGCCGGCAACCGAAAACCCGCGATTTCCCGTAAATCCCGTATAGTCGAATGTATACAAAGAAAGTAAGCAGGGAGTAAACTCATTTCCCGAACGATTTTTAAAATTATTTTTTCACCACTAAAACCCATGAGACTTGTAGTTTTCAAAAATATTTTCATTTTTGATGAGACGCCGAATGAAAGCAGTTTAATCGCCGGCAACCGAAAACCCGCGATTTCCCGTAAATCCCGTATAGTCGAATGTATACAAAGAAAGTAAGCAGGGAGTAAACTCATTTCCCGAACGATTTTTAAAATTATTTTTTCACCACTAAAACCCATGAGACTTGTAGTTTTCAAAAATATTTTCATTTTTGATGAGACGCCGAATGAAAGCAGTTTAATCGCCGGCAACCGAAAACCCGCGATTTCCCGTAAATCCCGTATAGTCGAATGTATACAAAGAAAGTAAGCAGGGAGTAAACTCATTTCCCGAACGATTTTTAAAATTATTTTTTCACCACTAAAACCCATGAGACTTGTAGTTTTCAAAAATATTTTCATTTTTGATGAGACGCCGAATGAAAGCAGTTTAATCGCCGGCAACCGAAAACCCGCGATTTCCCGTAAATCCCGTATAGTCGAATGTATACAAAGAAAGTAAGCAGGGAGTAAACTCATTTCCCGAACGATTTTTAAAATTATTTTTTCACCACTAAAACCCATGAGACTTGTAGTTTTCAAAAATATTTTCATTTTTGATGAGACGCCGAATGAAAGCAGTTTAATCGCCGGCAACCGAAAACCCGCGATTTCCCGTAAATCCCGTATAGTCGAATGTATACAAAGAAAGTAAGCAGGGAGTAAACTCATTTCCCGAACGATTTTTAAAATTATTTTTTCACCACTAAAACCCATGAGACTTGTAGTTTTCAAAAATATTTTCATTTTTGATGAGACGCCGAATGAAAGCAGTTTAATCGCCGGCAACCGAAAACCCGCGATTTCCCGTAAATCCCGTATAGTCGAATGTATACAAAGAAAGTAAGCAGGGAGTAAACTCATTTCCCGAACGATTTTTAAAATTATTTTTTCACCACTAAAACCCATGAGACTTGTAGTTTTCAAAAATATTTTCATTTTTGATGAGACGCCGAATGAAAGCAGTTTAATCGCCGGCAACCGAAAACCCGCGATTTCCCGTAAATCCCGTATAGTCGAATGTATACAAAGAAAGTAAGCAGGGAGTAAACTCATTTCCCGAACGATTTTTAAAATTATTTTTTCACCACTAAAACCCATGAGACTTGTAGTTTTCAAAAATATTTTCATTTTTGATGAGACGCCGAATGAAAGCAGTTTAATCGCCGGCAACCGAAAACCCGCGATTTCCCGTAAATCCCGTATAGTCGAATGTATACAAAGAAAGTAAGCAGGGAGTAAACTCATTTCCCGAACGATTTTTAAAATTATTTTTTCACCACTAAAACCCATGAGACTTGTAGTTTTCAAAAATATTTTCATTTTTGATGAGACGCCGAATGAAAGCAGTTTAATCGCCGGCAACCGAAAACCCGCGATTTCCCGTAAATCCCGTATAGTCGAATGTATACAAAGAAAGTAAGCAGGGAGTAAACTCATTTCCCGAACGATTTTTAAAATTATTTTTTCACCACTAAAACCCATGAGACTTGTAGTTTTCAAAAATATTTTCATTTTTGATGAGACGCCGAATGAAAGCAGTTTAATCGCCGGCAACCGAAAACCCGCGATTTCCCGTAAATCCCGTATAGTCGAATGTATACAAAGAAAGTAAGCAGGGAGTAAACTCATTTCCCGAACGATTTTTAAAATTATTTTTTCACCACTAAAACCCATGAGACTTGTAGTTTTCAAAAATATTTTCATTTTTGATGAGACGCCGAATGAAAGCAGTTTAATCGCCGGCAACCGAAAACCCGCGATTTCCCGTAAATCCCGTATAGTCGAATGTATACAAAGAAAGTAAGCAGGGAGTAAACTCATTTCCCGAACGATTTTTAAAATTATTTTTTCACCACTAAAACCCATGAGACTTGTAGTTTTCAAAAATATTTTCATTTTTGATGAGACGCCGAATGAAAGCAGTTTAATCGCCGGCAACCGAAAACCCGCGATTTCCCGTAAATCCCGTATAGTCGAATGTATACAAAGAAAGTAAGCAGGGAGTAAACTCATTTCCCGAACGATTTTTAAAATTATTTTTTCACCACTAAAACCCATGAGACTTGTAGTTTTCAAAAATATTTTCATTTTTGATGAGACGCCGAATGAAAGCAGTTTAATCGCCGGCAACCGAAAACCCGCGATTTCCCGTAAATCCCGTATAGTCGAATGTATACAAAGAAAGTAAGCAGGGAGTAAACTCATTTCCCGAACGATTTTTAAAATTATTTTTTCACCACTAAAACCCATGAGACTTGTAGTTTTCAAAAATATTTTCATTTTTGATGAGACGCCGAATGAAAGCAGTTTAATCGCCGGCAACCGAAAACCCGCGATTTCCCGTAAATCCCGTATAGTCGAATGTATACAAAGAAAGTAAGCAGGGAGTAAACTCATTTCCCGAACGATTTTTAAAATTATTTTTTCACCACTAAAACCCATGAGACTTGTAGTTTTCAAAAATATTTTCATTTTTGATGAGACGCCGAATGAAAGCAGTTTAATCGCCGGCAACCGAAAACCCGCGATTTCCCGTAAATCCCGTATAGTCGAATGTATACAAAGAAAGTAAGCAGGGAGTAAACTCATTTCCCGAACGATTTTTAAAATTATTTTTTCACCACTAAAACCCATGAGACTTGTAGTTTTCAAAAATATTTTCATTTTTGATGAGACGCCGAATGAAAGCAGTTTAATCGCCGGCAACCGAAAACCCGCGATTTCCCGTAAATCCCGTATAGTCGAATGTATACAAAGAAAGTAAGCAGGGAGTAAACTCATTTCCCGAACGATTTTTAAAATTATTTTTTCACCACTAAAACCCATGAGACTTGTAGTATTTTCATTTTTGATGAGACGCCGAATGAAAGCAGTTTAATCGCCGGCAACCGAAAACCCGCGATTTCCCGTAAATCCCGTATAGTCGAATGTATACAAAGAAAGTAAGCAGGGAGTAAACTCATTTCCCGAACGATTTTTAAAATTATTTTTTCACCACTAAAACCCATGAGACTTGTAGTTTTCAAAAATATTTTCATTTTTGATGAGACGCCGAATGAAAGCAGTTTAATCGCCGGCAACCGAAAACCCGCGATTTCCCGTAAATCCCGTATAGTCGAATGTATACAAAGAAAGTAAGCAGGGAGTAAACTCATTTCCCGAACGATTTTTAAAATTATTTTTTCACCACTAAAACCCATGAGACTTGTAGTTTTCAAAAATATTTTCATTTTTGATGAGACGCCGAATGAAAGCAGTTTAATCGCCGGCAACCGAAAACCCGCGATTTCCCGTAAATCCCGTATAGTCGAATGTATACAAAGAAAGTAAGCAGGGAGTAAACTCATTTCCCGAACGATTTTTAAAATTATTTTTTCACCACTAAAACCCATGAGACTTGTAGTTTTCAAAAATATTTTCATTTTTGATGAGACGCCGAATGAAAGCAGTTTAATCGCCGGCAACCGAAAACCCGCGATTTCCCGTAAATCCCGTATAGTCGAATGTATACAAAGAAAGTAAGCAGGGAGTAAACTCATTTCCCGAACGATTTTTAAAATTATTTTTTCACCACTAAAACCCATGAGACTTGTAGTTTTCAAAAATATTTTCATTTTTGATGAGACGCCGAATGAAAGCAGTTTAATCGCCGGCAACCGAAAACCCGCGATTTCCCGTAAATCCCGTATAGTCGAATGTATACAAAGAAAGTAAGCAGGGAGTAAACTCATTTCCCGAACGATTTTTAAAATTATTTTTTCACCACTAAAACCCATGAGACTTGTAGTTTTCAAAAATATTTTCATTTTTGATGAGACGCCGAATGAAAGCAGTTTAATCGCCGGCAACCGAAAACCCGCGATTTCCCGTAAATCCCGTATAGTCGAATGTATACAAAGAAAGTAAGCAGGGAGTAAACTCATTTCCCGAACGATTTTTAAAATTATTTTTTCACCACTAAAACCCATGAGACTTGTAGTTTTCAAAAATATTTTCATTTTTGATGAGACGCCGAATGAAAGCAGTTTAATCGCCGGCAACCGAAAACCCGCGATTTCCCGTAAATCCCGTATAGTCGAATGTATACAAAGAAAGTAAGCAGGGAGTAAACTCATTTCCCGAACGATTTTTAAAATTATTTTTTCACCACTAAAACCCATGAGACTTGTAGTTTTCAAAAATATTTTCATTTTTGATGAGACGCCGAATGAAAGCAGTTTAATCGCCGGCAACCGAAAACCCGCGATTTCCCGTAAATCCCGTATAGTCGAATGTATACAAAGAAAGTAAGCAGGGAGTAAACTCATTTCCCGAACGATTTTTAAAATTATTTTTTCACCACTAAAACCCATGAGACTTGTAGTTTTCAAAAATATTTTCATTTTTGATGAGACGCCGAATGAAAGCAGTTTAATCGCCGGCAACCGAAAACCCGCGATTTCCCGTAAATCCCGTCCCGTATAGTCGAATGTATACAAAGAAAGTAAGCAGGGAGTAAACTCATTTCCCGAACGATTTTTAAAATTATTTTTTCACCACTAAAACCCATGAGACTTGTAGTTTTCAAAAATATTTTCATTTTTGATGAGACGCCGAATGAAAGCAGTTTAATCGCCGGCAACCGAAAACCCGCGATTTCCCGTAAATCCCTCCCGTATAGTCGAATGTATACAAAGAAAGTAAGCAGGGAGTAAACTCATTTCCCGAACGATTTTTAAAATTATTTTTTCACCACTAAAACCCATGAGACTTGTAGTTTTCAAAAATATTTTCATTTTTGATGAGACGCCGAATGAAAGCAGTTTAATCGCCGGCAACCGAAAACCCGCGATTTCCCGTAAATCCCGTATAGTCGAATGTATACAAAGAAAGTAAGCAGGGAGTAAACTCATTTCCCGAACGATTTTTAAAATTATTTTTTCACCACTAAAACCCATGAGACTTGTAGTTTTCAAAAATATTTTCATTTTTGATGAGACGCCGAATGAAAGCAGTTTAATCGCCGGCAACCGAAAACCCGCGATTTCCCGTAAATCCCGTATAGTCGAATGTATACAAAGAAAGTAAGCAGGGAGTAAACTCATTTCCCGAACGATTTTTAAAATTATTTTTTCACCACTAAAACCCATGAGACTTGTAGTTTTCAAAAATATTTTCATTTTTGATGAGACGCCGAATGAAAGCAGTTTAATCGCCGGCAACCGAAAACCCGCGATTTCCCGTAAATCCCATCCCGTATAGTCGAATGTATACAAAGAAAGTAAGCAGGGAGTAAACTCATTTCCCGAACGATTTTTAAAATTATTTTTTCACCACTAAAACCCATGAGACTTGTAGTTTTCAAAAATATTTTCATTTTTGATGAGACGCCGAATGAAAGCAGTTTAATCGCCGGCAACCGAAAACCCGCGATTTCCCGTAAATCCCGTATAGTCGAATGTATACAAAGAAAGTAAGCAGGGAGTAAACTCATTTCCCGAACGATTTTTAAAATTATTTTTTCACCACTAAAACCCATGAGACTTGTAGTTTTCAAAAATATTTTCATTTTTGATGAGACGCCGAATGAAAGCAGTTTAATCGCCGGCAACCGAAAACCCGCGATTTCCCGTAAATCCCGTATAGTCGAATGTATACAAAGAAAGTAAGCAGGGAGTAAACTCATTTCCCGAACGATTTTTAAAATTATTTTTTCACCACTAAAACCCATGAGACTTGTAGTTTTCAAAAATATTTTCATTTTTGATGAGACGCCGAATGAAAGCAGTTTAATCGCCGGCAACCGAAAACCCGCGATTTCCCGTAAATCCCGTATAGTCGAATGTATACAAAGAAAGTAAGCAGGGAGTAAACTCATTTCCCGAACGATTTTTAAAATTATTTTTTCACCACTAAAACCCATGAGACTTGTAGTTTTCAAAAATATTTTCATTTTTGATGAGACGCCGAATGAAAGCAGTTTAATCGCCGGCAACCGAAAACCCGCGATTTCCCGTAAATCCCGTATAGTCGAATGTATACAAAGAAAGTAAGCAGGGAGTAAACTCATTTCCCGAACGATTTTTAAAATTATTTTTTCACCACTAAAACCCATGAGACTTGTAGTTTTCAAAAATATTTTCATTTTTGATGAGACGCCGAATGAAAGCAGTTTAATCGCCGGCAACCGAAAACCCGCGATTTCCCGTAAATCCCGTATAGTCGAATGTATACAAAGAAAGTAAGCAGGGAGTAAACTCATTTCCCGAACGATTTTTAAAATTATTTTTTCACCACTAAAACCCATGAGACTTGTAGTTTTCAAAAATATTTTCATTTTTGATGAGACGCCGAATGAAAGCAGTTTAATCGCCGGCAACCGAAAACCCGCGATTTCCCGTAAATCCCGTATAGTCGAATGTATACAAAGAAAGTAAGCAGGGAGTAAACTCATTTCCCGAACGATTTTTAAAATTATTTTTTCACCACTAAAACCCATGAGACTTGTAGTTTTCAAAAATATTTTCATTTTTGATGAGACGCCGAATGAAAGCAGTTTAATCGCCGGCAACCGAAAACCCGCGATTTCCCGTAAATCCCGTATAGTCGAATGTATACAAAGAAAGTAAGCAGGGAGTAAACTCATTTCCCGAACGATTTTTAAAATTATTTTTTCACCACTAAAACCCATGAGACTTGTAGTTTTCAAAAATATTTTCATTTTTGATGAGACGCCGAATGAAAGCAGTTTAATCGCCGGCAACCGAAAACCCGCGATTTCCCGTAAATCCCGTATAGTCGAATGTATACAAAGAAAGTAAGCAGGGAGTAAACTCATTTCCCGAACGATTTTTAAAATTATTTTTTCACCACTAAAACCCATGAGACTTGTAGTTTTCAAAAATATTTTCATTTTTGATGAGACGCCGAATGAAAGCAGTTTAATCGCCGGCAACCGAAAACCCGCGATTTCCCGTAAATCCCGTATAGTCGAATGTATACAAAGAAAGTAAGCAGGGAGTAAACTCATTTCCCGAACGATTTTTAAAATTATTTTTTCACCACTAAAACCCATGAGACTTGTAGTTTTCAAAAATATTTTCATTTTTGATGAGACGCCGAATGAAAGCAGTTTAATCGCCGGCAACCGAAAACCCGCGATTTCCCGTAAATCCCGTATAGTCGAATGTATACAAAGAAAGTAAGCAGGGAGTAAACTCATTTCCCGAACGATTTTTAAAATTATTTTTTCACCACTAAAACCCATGAGACTTGTAGTTTTCAAAAATATTTTCATTTTTGATGAGACGCCGAATGAAAGCAGTTTAATCGCCGGCAACCGAAAACCCGCGATTTCCCGTAAATCCCGTATAGTCGAATGTATACAAAGAAAGTAAGCAGGGAGTAAACTCATTTCCCGAACGATTTTTAAAATTATTTTTTCACCACTAAAACCCATGAGACTTGTAGTTTTCAAAAATATTTTCATTTTTGATGAGACGCCGAATGAAAGCAGTTTAATCGCCGGCAACCGAAAACCCGCGATTTCCCGTAAATCCCGTATAGTCGAATGTATACAAAGAAAGTAAGCAGGGAGTAAACTCATTTCCCGAACGATTTTTAAAATTATTTTTTCACCACTAAAACCCATGAGACTTGTAGTTTTCAAAAATATTTTCATTTTTGATGAGACGCCGAATGAAAGCAGTTTAATCGCCGGCAACCGAAAACCCGCGATTTCCCGTAAATCCCGTATAGTCGAATGTATACAAAGAAAGTAAGCAGGGAGTAAACTCATTTCCCGAACGATTTTTAAAATTATTTTTTCACCACTAAAACCCATGAGACTTGTAGTTTTCAAAAATATTTTCATTTTTGATGAGACGCCGAATGAAAGCAGTTTAATCGCCGGCAACCGAAAACCCGCGATTTCCCGTAAATCCCGTATAGTCGAATGTATACAAAGAAAGTAAGCAGGGAGTAAACTCATTTCCCGAACGATTTTTAAAATTATTTTTTCACCACTAAAACCCATGAGACTTGTAGTTTTCAAAAATATTTTCATTTTTGATGAGACGCCGAATGAAAGCAGTTTAATCGCCGGCAACCGAAAACCCGCGATTTCCCGTAAATCCCGTATAGTCGAATGTATACAAAGAAAGTAAGCAGGGAGTAAACTCATTTCCCGAACGATTTTTAAAATTATTTTTTCACCACTAAAACCCATGAGACTTGTAGTTTTCAAAAATATTTTCATTTTTGATGAGACGCCGAATGAAAGCAGTTTAATCGCCGGCAACCGAAAACCCGCGATTTCCCGTAAATCCCGTATAGTC
Organism: Hydractinia echinata; assembly: GCA_030067915.1. NCBI lineage: Eukaryota > Metazoa > Cnidaria > Hydrozoa > Anthoathecata > Hydractiniidae > Hydractinia > Hydractinia echinata. The sequence goes on from JASGCC010002343.1 coordinate 14,127, forward strand.
GAATGTATACAAAGAAAGTAAGCAGGGAGTAAACTCATTTCCCGAACGATTTTTAAAATTATTTTTTCACCACTAAAACCCATGAGACTTGTAGTTTTCAAAAATATTTTCATTTTTGATGAGACGCCGAATGAAAGCAGTTTAATCGCCGGCAACCGAAAACCCGCGATTTCCCGTAAATCCCGTCCCGTATAGTCGAATGTATACAAAGAAAGTAAGCAGGGAGTAAACTCATTTCCCGAACGATTTTTAAAATTATTTTTTCACCACTAAAACCCATGAGACTTGTAGTTTTCAAAAATATTTTCATTTTTGATGAGACGCCGAATGAAAGCAGTTTAATCGCCGGCAACCGAAAACCCGCGATTTCCCGTAAATCCCTCGTATAGTCGAATGTATACAAAGAAAGTAAGCAGGGAGTAAACTCATTTCCCGAACGATTTTTAAAATTATTTTTTCACCACTAAAACCCATGAGACTTGTAGTTTTCAAAAATATTTTCATTTTTGATGAGACGCCGAATGAAAGCAGTTTAATCGCCGGCAACCGAAAACCCGCGATTTCCCGTAAATCCCGTATAGTCGAATGTATACAAAGAAAGTAAGCAGGGAGTAAACTCATTTCCCGAACGATTTTTAAAATTATTTTTTCACCACTAAAACCCATGAGACTTGTAGTTTTCAAAAATATTTTCATTTTTGATGAGACGCCGAATGAAAGCAGTTTAATCGCCGGCAACCGAAAACCCGCGATTTCCCGTAAATCCCGTATAGTCGAATGTATACAAAGAAAGTAAGCAGGGAGTAAACTCATTTCCCGAACGATTTTTAAAATTATTTTTTCACCACTAAAACCCATGAGACTTGTAGTTTTCAAAAATATTTTCATTTTTGATGAGACGCCGAATGAAAGCAGTTTAATCGCCGGCAACCGAAAACCCGCGATTTCCCGTAAATCCCGTATAGTCGAATGTATACAAAGAAAGTAAGCAGGGAGTAAACTCATTTCCCGAACGATTTTTAAAATTATTTTTTCACCACTAAAACCCATGAGACTTGTAGTTTTCAAAAATTTTTCATTTTTGATGAGACGCCGAATGAAAGCAGTTTAATCGCCGGCAACCGAAAACCCGCGATTTCCCGTAAATCCCGTATAGTCGAATGTATACAAAGAAAGTAAGCAGGGAGTAAACTCATTTCCCGAACGATTTTTAAAATTATTTTTTCACCACTAAAACCCATGAGACTTGTAGTTTTCAAAAATATTTTCATTTTTGATGAGACGCCGAATGAAAGCAGTTTAATCGCCGGCAACCGAAAACCCGCGATTTCCCGTAAATCCCGTCCCGTATAGTCGAATGTATACAAAGAAAGTAAGCAGGGAGTAAACTCATTTCCCGAACGATTTTTAAAATTATTTTTTCACCACTAAAACCCATGAGACTTGTAGTTTTCAAAAATATTTTCATTTTTGATGAGACGCCGAATGAAAGCAGTTTAATCGCCGGCAACCGAAAACCCGCGATTTCCCGTAAATCCCGTATAGTCGAATGTATACAAAGAAAGTAAGCAGGGAGTAAACTCATTTCCCGAACGATTTTTAAAATTATTTTTTCACCACTAAAACCCATGAGACTTGTAGTTTTCAAAAATATTTTCATTTTTGATGAGACGCCGAATGAAAGCAGTTTAATCGCCGGCAACCGAAAACCCGCGATTTCCCGTAAATCCCGTATAGTCGAATGTATACAAAGAAAGTAAGCAGGGAGTAAACTCATTTCCCGAACGATTTTTAAAATTATTTTTTCACCACTAAAACCCATGAGACTTGTAGTTTTCAAAAATATTTTCATTTTTGATGAGACGCCGAATGAAAGCAGTTTAATCGCCGGCAACCGAAAACCCGCGATTTCCCGTAAATCCCGTATAGTCGAATGTATACAAAGAAAGTAAGCAGGGAGTAAACTCATTTCCCGAACGATTTTTAAAATTATTTTTTCACCACTAAAACCCATGAGACTTGTAGTTTTCAAAAATTTTTCATTTTTGATGAGACGCCGAATGAAAGCAGTTTAATCGCCGGCAACCGAAAACCCGCGATTTCCCGTAAATTCCCGTATAGTCGAATGTATACAAAGAAAGTAAGCAGGGAGTAAACTCATTTCCCGAACGATTTTTAAAATTATTTTTTCACCACTAAAACCCATGAGACTTGTAGTTTTCAAAAATATTTTCATTTTTGATGAGACGCCGAATGAAAGCAGTTTAATCGCCGGCAACCGAAAACCCGCGATTTCCCGTAAATCCCGGTCCCGTATAGTCGAATGTATACAAAGAAAGTAAGCAGGGAGTAAACTCATTTCCCGAACGATTTTTAAAATTATTTTTTCACCACTAAAACCCATGAGACTTGTAGTTTTCAAAAATATTTTCATTTTTGATGAGACGCCGAATGAAAGCAGTTTAATCGCCGGCAACCGAAAACCCGCGATTTCCCGTAAATCCCGTATAGTCGAATGTATACAAAGAAAGTAAGCAGGGAGTAAACTCATTTCCCGAACGATTTTTAAAATTATTTTTTCACCACTAAAACCCATGAGACTTGTAGTTTTCAAAAATATTTTCATTTTTGATGAGACGCCGAATGAAAGCAGTTTAATCGCCGGCAACCGAAAACCCGCGATTTCCCGTAAATCCCGTATAGTCGAATGTATACAAAGAAAGTAAGCAGGGAGTAAACTCATTTCCCGAACGATTTTTAAAATTATTTTTTCACCACTAAAACCCATGAGACTTGTAGTTTTCAAAAATATTTTCATTTTTGATGAGACGCCGAATGAAAGCAGTTTAATCGCCGGCAACCGAAAACCCGCGATTTCCCGTAAATCCCGTATAGTCGAATGTATACAAAGAAAGTAAGCAGGGAGTAAACTCATTTCCCGAACGATTTTTAAAATTATTTTTTCACCACTAAAACCCATGAGACTTGTAGTTTTCAAAAATATTTTCATTTTTGATGAGACGCCGAATGAAAGCAGTTTAATCGCCGGCAACCGAAAACCCGCGATTTCCCGTAAATCCCGTATAGTCGAATGTATACAAAGAAAGTAAGCAGGGAGTAAACTCATTTCCCGAACGATTTTTAAAATTATTTTTTCACCACTAAAACCCATGAGACTTGTAGTTTTAAAAATATTTTCATTTTTGATGAGACGCCGAATGAAAGCAGTTTAATCGCCGGCAACCGAAAACCGCGATTTCCGTAAATTCGGCCCGTATAGTCGAATGTATACAAAGAAAGTAAGCAGGAGTAAACACATTTCCCGAACGATTTTTAAAATTATTTTTTCACCACTAAAACCCATGAGACTTGTAGTTTTCAAAAATTTTTCATTTTTGATGAGACGCCGAATGAAAGCAGTTTAATCGCCGGCAACCGAAAACCCGCGATTTCCCGTAAATTCCCGTATAGTCGAATGTATACAAAGAAAGTAAGCAGGGAGTAAACTCATTTCCCGAACGATTTTTAAAATTATTTTTTCACCACTAAAACCCATGAGACTTGTAGTTTTCAAAAATATTTTCATTTTTGATGAGACGCCGAATGAAAGCAGTTTAATCGCCGGCAACCGAAAACCCGCGATTTCCCGTAAATCCCGTATAGTCGAATGTATACAAAGAAAGTAAGCAGGGAGTAAACTCATTTCCCGAACGATTTTTAAAATTATTTTTTCACCACTAAAACCATGAGACTTGTAGTTTTCAAAAATATTTTCATTTTTGATGAGACGCCGAATGAAAGCAGTTTAATCGCCGGCAACCGAAAACCCGCGATTTCCCGTAAATCCCGTATAGTCGAATGTATACAAAGAAAGTAAGCAGGGAGTAAACTCATTTCCCGAACGATTTTTAAAATTATTTTTTCACCACTAAAACCCATGAGACTTGTAGTTTTCAAAAATTTTTCATTTTTGATGAGACGCCGAATGAAAGCAGTTTAATCGCCGGCAACCGAAAACCCGCGATTTCCCGTAAATCCCGGCTCGCCCGTATAGTCGAATGTATACAAAGAAAGTAAGCAGGGAGTAAACTCATTTCCCGAACGATTTTTAAAATTATTTTTTCACCACTAAAACCCATGAGACTTGTAGTTTTCAAAATATTTTCATTTTTGATGAGACGCCGAATGAAAGCAGTTTAATCGCCGGCAACCGAAAACCCGCGATTTCCCGTAAATCCCGTATAGTCGAATGTATACAAAGAAAGTAAGCAGGGAGTAAACTCATTTCCCGAACGATTTTTAAAATTATTTTTTCACCACTAAAACCCATGAGACTTGTAGTTTTCAAAAATATTTTCATTTTTGATGAGACGCCGAATGAAAGCAGTTTAATCGCCGGCAACCGAAAACCCGCGATTTCCCGTAAATCCGGCTCGCCCGTATAGTCGAATGTATACAAAGAAAGTAAGCAGGGAGTAAACTCATTTCCCGAACGATTTTTTAAAAAAAAAATTTTTCACCACTAAAACCTATGAGACTTGTAGTTTTCAAAAATATTTTCATTTTTGATGAGACGCCGAATGAAAGCAGTTTAATCGCCGCAACCGAAAACCCGCGATTTCCCGTAAATCCCGTATAGTCGAATGTATACAAAGAAAGTAAGCAGGGAGTAAACTCATTTCCCGAACGATTTTTAAAATTATTTTTTCACCACTAAAACCCATGAGACTTGTAGTTTTCAAAAATATTTTCATTTTTGATGAGACGCCGAATGAAAGCAGTTTAATCGCCGGCAACCGAAAACCCGCGATTTCCCGTAAATATCCCGTATAGTCGAATGTATACAAAGAAAGTAAGCAGGGAGTAAACTCATTTCCCGAACGATTTTTAAAATTATTTTTTCACCACTAAAACCCATGAGACTTGTAGTTTTCAAAATTTTTCATTTTTGATGAGACGCCGAATGAAAGCAGTTTAATCGCCGGCAACCGAAAACCCGCGATTTCCCGTAAATCCCGTATAGTCGAATGTATACAAAGAAAGTAAGCAGGGAGTAAACTCATTTCCCGAACGATTTTTAAAATTATTTTTTCACCACTAAAACCCATGAGACTTGTAGTTTTCAAAAATATTTTCATTTTTGATGAGACGCCGAATGAAAGCAGTTTAATCGCCGGCAACCGAAAACCCGCGATTTCCCGTAAATCCCGTATAGTCGAATGTATACAAAGAAAGTAAGCAGGGAGTAAACTCATTTCCCGAACGATTTTTAAAATTATTTTTTCACCACTAAAACCATGAGACTTGTAGTTTTCAAAAATATTTTCATTTTTGATGAGACGCCGAATGAAAGCAGTTTAATCGCCGGCAACCGAAAACCCGCGATTTCCCGTAAATCCCGTATAGTCGAATGTATACAAAGAAAGTAAGCAGGAGTAAACTCATTTCCCGAACGATTTTTAAAATTATTTTTTCACCACTAAAACCATGAGACTTGTAGTTTTCAAAAATATTTCATTTTTGATGAGACGCCGAATGAAAGCAGTTTAATCGCCGGCAACCGAAAACCCGCGATTTCCCGTAAATCCCGTATAGTCGAATGTATACAAAGAAAGTAAGCAGGGAGTAAACTCATTTCCCGAACGATTTTTAAAATTATTTTTTCACCACTAAAACCCATGAGACTTGTAGTTTTCAAAAATATTTTCATTTTTGATGAGACGCCGAATGAAAGCAGTTTAATCGCCGGCAACCGAAAACCCGCGATTTCCCGTAAATCCCGTATAGTCGAATGTATACAAAGAAAGTAAGCAGGAGTAAACTCATTTCCCGAACGATTTTTAAAATTATTTTTCACCACTAAAACCCATGAGACTTGAGTTTTTCAAAAATGTTTTCATTTTTGATGAGACGCCGAATGAAAGCAGTTTAATCGCCGGCAACCGAAAACCCGCGATTTCCCGTAAATCCCGGATCGGCCGTATAGTCGAATGTATACAAAGAAAGTAAGCAGGGAGTAAACTCATTTCCCGAACGATTTTTAAAATTATTTTTTCACCACTAAAACCCATGAGACTTGTAGTTTTCAAAAAATATTTTCATTTTTGATGAGACGCCGAATGAAAGCAGTTTAATCGCCGGCAACCGAAAACCCGCGATTTCCCGTAAATCCCGGTCGGCCCGTATAGTCGAATGTATACAAAGAAAGTAAGCAGGGAGTAAACTCATTTCCCGAACGATTTTTAAAATTATTTTTTCACCACTAAAACCCATGAGACTTGTAGTTTTCAAAAAATTTTCATTTTTGATGAGACGCCGAATGAAAGCAGTTTAATCGCCGGCAACCGAAAACCCGCGATTTCCCGTAAATCCCGTATAGTCGAATGTATACAAAGAAAGTAAGCAGGGAGTAAACTCATTTCCCGAACGATTTTTAAAATTATTTTTTCACCACTAAAACCCATGAGACTTGTAGTTTTCAAAAATATTTTCATTTTTGATGAGACGCCGAATGAAAGCAGTTTAATCGCCGGCAACCGAAAACCCGCGATTTCCGTAAATCCCGTATAGTCGAATGTATACAAAGAAAGTAAGCAGGGAGTAAACTCATTTCCCGAACGATTTTTAAAATTATTTTTTCACCACTAAAACCCATGAGACTTGTAGTTTTCAAAAATATTTTCATTTTTGATGAGACGCCGAATGAAAGCAGTTTAATCGCCGGCAACCGAAAACCCGCGATTTCCCGTAAATCCCGATCGGCCCGTATAGTCGAATGTATACAAAGAAAGTAAGCAGGGAGTAAACTCATTTCCCGAACGATTTTTAAAATTATTTTTTCACCACTAAAACCCATGAGACTTGTAGTTTTCAAAAATATTTTCATTTTTGATGAGACGCCGAATGAAAGCAGTTTAATCGCCGGCAACCGAAAACCCGCGATTTCCCGTAAATCCCGGCTCGGCCCGTATAGTCGAATGTATACAAAGAAAGTAAGCAGGGAGTAAACTCATTTCCCGAACGATTTTTAAAATTATTTTTTCACCACTAAAACCCATGAGACTTGTAGTTTTCAAAAATATTTTCATTTTTGATGAGACGCCGAATGAAAGCAGTTTAATCGCCGGCAACCGAAAACCCGCGATTTCCCGTAAATCCCGTATAGTCGAATGTATACAAAGAAAGTAAGCAGGGAGTAAACTCATTTCCCGAACGATTTTTAAAATTATTTTTTCACCACTAAAACCCATGAGACTTGTAGTTTTCAAAAATATTTTCATTTTTGATGAGACGCCGAATGAAAGCAGTTTAATCGCCGGCAACCGAAAACCCGCGATTTCCCGTAAATCCCGTATAGTCGAATGTATACAAAGAAAGTAAGCAGGCAGTAAACTCATTTCCCGAACGATTTTTAAAATTATTTTTTCACCACTAAAACCCATGAGACTTGTAGTTTTCAAAAATATTTTCATTTTTGATGAGACGCCGAATGAAAGCAGTTTAATCGCCGGAACCGAAAACCCGCGATTTCCCGTAAATCCCGGGATCGGCCGTATAGTCGAATGTATACAAAGAAAGTAAGCAGGAGTAAACTCATTTCCCGAACGATTTTTAAAATTATTTTTTCACCACTAAAACCCATGAGACTTGTAGTTTTCAAAAATATTTTCATTTTTGATGAGACGCCGAATGAAAGCAGTTTAATCGCCGGCAACCGAAAACCCGCGATTTCCCGTAAATCCGTATAGTCGAATGTATACAAAGAAAGTAAGCAGGGAGTAAACTCATTTCCCGAACGATTTTTAAAATTATTTTTTCACCACTAAAACCCATGAGACTTGTAGTTTTCAAAAATATTTTCATTTTTGATGAGACGCCGAATGAAAGCAGTTTAATCGCCGGCAACCGAAAACCCGCGATTTCCCGTAAATCCGGGATCGGCCCGTATAGTCGAATGTATACAAAGAAAGTAAGCAGGGAGTAAACTCATTTCCCGAACGATTTTTAAAATTATTTTTTCACCACTAAAACCCATGAGACTTGTAGTTTTCAAAAATATTTTCATTTTTGATGAGACGCCGAATGAAAGCAGTTTAATCGCCGGCAACCGAAAACCCGCGATTTCCCGTAAATCCCGTCGGCCTAGTCGAATGTATACAAAGAAAGTAAGCAGGGAGTAAACTCATTTCCCGAACGATTTTTAAAATTATTTTTTCACCACTAAAACCCATGAGACTTGTAGTTTTCAAAAATATTTTCATTTTTGATGAGACGCCGAATGAAAGCAGTTTAATCGCCGGCAACCGAAAACCCGCGATTTCCCGTAAATCCCGTCGGCCCGTATAGTCGAATGTATACAAAGAAAGTAAGCAGGGAGTAAACTCATTTCCCGAACGATTTTTAAAATTATTTTTTCACCACTAAAACCCATGAGACTTGTAGTTTTCAAAAATATTTTCATTTTTGATGAGACGCCGAATGAAAGCAGTTTAATCGCCGGCAACCGAAAACCCGCGATTTCCCGTAAATCGGCCCGTATAGTCGAATGTATACAAAGAAAGTAAGCAGGGAGTAAACTCATTTCCCGAACGATTTTTAAAATTATTTTTTCACCACTAAAACCCATGAGACTTGTAGTTTTCAAAAATATTTTCATTTTTGATGAGACGCCGAATGAAAGCAGTTTAATCGCCGGCAACCGAAAACCCGCGATTTCCCGTAAATCCCGGATCGGCCCGTATAGTCGAATGTATACAAAGAAAGTAAGCAGGGAGTAAACTCATTTCCCGAACGATTTTTAAAATTATTTTTTCACCACTAAAACCCATGAGACTTGTAGTTTTCAAAAATATTTTCATTTTTGATGAGACGCCGAATGAAAGCAGTTTAATCGCCGGCAACCGAAAACCCGCGATTTCCCGTAAATCCTCGGTATAGTCGAATGTATACAAAGAAAGTAAGCAGGGAGTAAACTCATTTCCCGAACGATTTTTAAAATTATTTTTTCACCACTAAAACCCATGAGACTTGTAGTTTTCAAAAATATTTTCATTTTTGATGAGACGCCGAATGAAAGCAGTTTAATCGCGGCAACCGAAACCGACCCGCGATTTCCCGTAAATCCCGTATAGTCGAATGTATACAAAGAAAGTAAGCAGGGAGTAAACTCATTTCCCGAACGATTTTTAAAATTATTTTTTCACCACTAAAACCCATGAGACTTGTAGTTTTCAAAAATATTTTCATTTTTGATGAGACGCCGAATGAAAGCAGTTTAATCGCCGGCAACCGAAAACCCGCGATTTCCCGTAAATCCCGTCGGCCCGTATAGTCGAATGTATACAAAGAAAGTAAGCAGGGAGTAAACTCATTTCCCGAACGATTTTTAAAATTATTTTTTCACCACTAAAACCCATGAGACTTGTAGTTTTCAAAAATATTTTCATTTTTGATGAGACGCCGAATGAAAGCAGTTTAATCGCCGGCAACCGAAAACCCGCGATTTCCCGTAAATCCCGTATAGTCGAATGTATACAAAGAAAGTAAGCAGGGAGTAAACTCATTTCCCGAACGATTTTTAAAATTATTTTTTCACCACTAAAACCCATGAGACTTGTAGTTTTCAAAAATATTTTCATTTTTGATGAGACGCCGAATGAAAGCAGTTTAATCGCCGGCAACCGAAAACCCGCAATTTCCCGTAAATCCCGGGATCGGCCCGTATAGTCGAATGTATACAAAGAAAGTAAGCAGGGAGTAAACTCATTTCCCGAACGATTTTTAAAATTATTTTTTCACCACTAAAACCCATGAGACTTGTAGTTTTCAAAAATATTTTCATTTTTGATGAGACGCCGAATGAAAGCAGTTTAATCGCCGGCAACCGAAAACCCGCGATTTCCGTAAATCCCGTATAGTCGAATGTATACAAAGAAAGTAAGCAGGGAGTAAACTCATTTCCCGAACGATTTTTAAAATTATTTTTTCACCACTAAAACCCATGAGACTTGTAGTTTTCAAAAATATTTTCATTTTTGATGAGACGCCGAATGAAAGCAGTTTAATCGCCGGCAACCGAAAACCCGCGATTTCCCGTAAATCCCGGGATCGGCCCGTATAGTCGAATGTATACAAAGAAAGTAAGCAGGGAGTAAACTCATTTCCCGAACGATTTTTAAAATTATTTTTTCACCACTAAAACCCATGAGACTTGTAGTTTTCAAAAATATTTTCATTTTTGATGAGACGCCGAATGAAAGCAGTTTAATCGCCGGAACCGAAAACCCGCGATTTCCCGTAAATCCCGTATAGTCGAATGTATACAAAGAAAGTAAGCAGGGAGTAAACTCATTTCCCGAACGATTTTTAAAATTATTTTTTCACCACTAAAACCCATGAGACTTGTAGTTTTCAAAAATATTTTCATTTTTGATGAGACGCCGAATGAAAGCAGTTTAATCGCCGGCAACCGAAAACCCGCGATTTCCCGTAAATCCCGTATAGTCGAATGTATACAAAGAAAGTAAGCAGGGAGTAAACTCATTTCCCGAACGATTTTTAAAATTATTTTTTCACCACTAAACCCATGAGACTTGTAGTTTTCAAAAATATTTTCATTTTTGATGAGACGCCGAATGAAAGCAGTTTAATCGCCGAACCGAAAACCGCGATTTCCCGTAAATCCCGGGATCGGCCCGTATAGTCGAATGTATACAAAGAAAGTAAGCAGGGAGTAAACTCATTTCCCGAACGATTTTTAAAATTATTTTTTCACCACTAAAACCCATGAGACTTGTAGTTTTCAAAATATTTTCATTTTTGATGAGACGCCGAATGAAAGCAGTTTAATCGCCGGAAACCGAAAACCCGCGATTTCCCGTAAATCCCGGCTATGTGAATGTATACAAAGAAAGTAAGGGGTAAACTCATTTCCCGAACGATTTTTAAAAATTATTTTTCACCACTAAAACCCATGAGACTTGTAGTTTTCAAAATATTTTCATTTTTGATGAGACGCCGAATGAAAGCAGTTTAATCGCCGGCAACCGAAAACCCGCGATTTCCCGTAAATCCCGTATAGTCGAATGTATACAAAGAAAGTAAGCAGGGAGTAAACTCATTTCCCGAACGATTTTTAAAATTATTTTTCACCACTAAAACCCATGAGACTTGTAGTTTTCAAAAATATTTTCATTTTTGATGAGACGCCGAATGAAAGCAGTTTAATCGCCGGCAACCGAAAACCCGCGATTTCCCGTAAATCCCGGGATCGGCCCGTATAGTCGAATGTATACAAAGAAAGTAAGCAGGGAGTAAACTCATTTCCCGAACGATTTTTAAAATTATTTTTTCACCACTAAAACCCATGAGACTTGTAGTTTTCAAAAATATTTTCATTTTTGATGAGAACGAATGAAAGCAGTTTAATCGCCGGCAACCGAAAACCCGCGATTTCCCGTAAATCCCGGATCGCCCGTATAGTCGAATGTATAGAAAGTAAGCAGGGAGTAAACTCATTTCCCGAACGATTTTTAAAATTATTTTTTCACCACTAAAACCCATGAGACTTGTAGTTTTCAAAATATTTTCATTTTTGATGAGACGCCGAATGAAAGCAGTTTAATCGCCGGCAACCGAAAATCCGCGATTTCCCGTTAATCCCGTATAGTCGAATGTATACAAAGAAAGTAAGCAGGGAGTAAACTCATTTCCCGAACGATTTTTAAAATTATTTTTTCACCACTAAAACCCATGAGACTTGTAGTTTTCAAAAATATTTTCATTTTTGATGAGACGCCGAATGAAAGCAGTTTAATCGCCGGCAACCGAAAACCCGCGATTTCCCGTAAATCCGGGATCGGCCCGTATAGTCGAATGTATACAAAGAAAGTAAGCAGGGAGTAAACTCATTTCCCGAACGATTTTTAAAATTATTTTTTCACCACTAAAACCCATGAGACTTGTAGTTTTCAAAAATATTTTCATTTTTGATGAGACGCCGAATGAAAGCAGTTTAATCGCCGGAAACCGAAAACCCGCGATTTCCCGTAAATCCCGGGATCGGCCCGTATAGTCGAATGTATACAAAGAAAGTAAGCAGGGAGTAAACTCATTTCCCGAACGATTTTTAAAATTATTTTTTCACCACTAAAACCCATGAGACTTGTAGTTTTCAAAATATTTTCATTTTTGATGAGACGCCGAATGAAAGCAGTTTAATCGCCGAACCGAAAACCCGCGATTTCCCGTAAATCCCGTATAGTCGAATGTATACAAAGAAAGTAAGCAGGGAGTAAACTCATTTCCCGAACGATTTTTAAAATTATTTTTTCACCACTAAAACCCATGAGACTTGTAGTTTTCAAAAATATTTTCATTTTTGATGAGACGCCGAATGAAAGCAGTTTAATCGCCGGCAACCGAAAACCCGCGATTTCCCGTAAATCCCGTATAGTCGAATGTATACAAAGAAAGTAAGCAGGGAGTAAACTCATTTCCCGAACGATTTTTAAAATTATTTTTTCACCACTAAAACCCATGAGACTTGTAGTTTTCAAAAATATTTTCATTTTTGATGAGACGCCGAATGAAAGCAGTTTAATCGCCGGCAACCGAAAACCCGCGATTTCCCGTAAATCCCGGGATCGGCCCGTATAGTCGAATGTATACAAAGAAAGTAAGCAGGGAGTAAACTCATTTCCCGAACGATTTTTAAAATTATTTTTTCACCACTAAAACCCATGAGACTTGTAGTTTTCAAAAATATTTTCATTTTTGATGAGACGCCGAATGAAACAGTTTAATCGCCGGAACCGAAAACCCGCGATTTCCCGTAAATCCCGTCGGCCGTAGTCGAATGTATACAAAGAAAGTAAGCAGGGAGTAAACTCATTTCCGAACGATTTTTAAAATTATTTTTTCACCACTAAAACCCATGAGACTTGTAGTTTTCAAAAAATTTTTCATTTTTGATGAGACGCCGAATGAAAAGCAGTTTAATCGCCGGCAACCGAAAACCCGCGATTTCCCGTAAATCCCGTATAGTCGAATGTATACAAAGAAAGTAAGCAGGGAGTAAACTCATTTCCCGAACGATTTTTAAAATTATTTTTTCACCACTAAAACCCATGAGACTTGTAGTTTTCAAAAATATTTTCATTTTTGATGAGACGCCGAATGAAGCAGTTTAATCGCCGGCAACCGAAAACCCGCGATTTCCGTAAATCCCGTATAGTCGAATGTATACAAAGAAAGTAAGCAGGGAGTAAACTCATTTCCCGAACGATTTTTAAAATTATTTTTTCACCACTAAAACCCATGAGACTTGTAGTTTTCAAAAATATTTTCATTTTTGATGAGACGCCGAATGAAAGCAGTTTAATCGCCGGCAACCGAAAACCCGCGATTTCCCGTAAATCCCGGGATCGGCCCGTATAGTCGAATGTATACAAAGAAAGTAAGCAGGGAGTAAACTCATTTCCCGAACGATTTTTAAAATTATTTTTTCACCACTAAAACCCATGAGACTTGTAGTTTTCAAAAATATTTTCATTTTTGATGAGACGCCGAATGAAAGCAGTTTAATCGCCGGCAACCGAAAACCCGCGATTTCCCGTAAATCCCGGGATCGGCCCGTATAGTCGAATGTATACAAAGAAAGTAAGCAGGGAGTAAACTCATTTCCCGAACGATTTTTAAAATTATTTTTTCACCACTAAAACCCATGAGACTTGTAGTTTTCAAAAATATTTTCATTTTTGATGAGACGCCGAATGAAAGCAGTTTAATCGCCGGAACCGAAAACCCGCGATTTCCCGTAAATCCCGTATAGTCGAATGTATACAAAGAAAGTAAGCAGGGAGTAAACTCATTTCCCGAACGATTTTTAAAAATTATTTTTTCACCACTAAAACCCATGAGACTTGTAGTTTTCAAAAATATTTTCATTTTTGATGAGACGCCGAATGAAAGCAGTTTAATCGCCGGCAACCGAAAACCCGCGATTTCCCGTAAATCCCGTATAGTCGAATGTATACAAAGAAAGTAAGCAGGGTAAACTCATTTCCCGAACGATTTTTAAAATTATTTTTTCACCACTAAAACCCATGAGACTTGTAGTTTTCAAAAATATTTTCATTTTTGATGAGACGCCGAATGAAAGCAGTTTAATCGCCGGCAACCGAAAACCCGCGATTTCCCGTAAATCCCGTCGGCCCGTATAGTCGAATGTATACAAAGAAAGTAAGCAGGGAGTAAACTCATTTCCCGAACGATTTTTAAAATTATTTTTTCACCACTAAAACCCATGAGACTTGTAGTTTTCAAAAATATTTTCATTTTTGATGAGACGCCGAATGAAAGCAGTTTAATCCCGGAACCGAAAACCCGCGATTTCCCGTAAATCCGGGTCGGCCCGTTAGTGAATGTATACAAAGAAAGTAAGCAGGGAGTAAACTCATTTCCCGAACGATTTTTAAAATTATTTTTTCACCACTAAAACCCATGAGACTTGTAGTTTTCAAAAAATTTTCATTTTTGATGAGACGCCGAATGAAAGCAGTTTAATCGCCGGCAAACCGAAAACCCGCGATTTCCCGTAAATCCCGTCCCCGTAGTCGAATGTATACAAGAAAGTAAGCAGGGAGTAAACTCATTTCCCGAATGATTTTTAAAATTATTTTTTCACCACTAAAACCCATGAGACTTGTAGTTTTCAAAAATATTTTCATTTTTGATGAGACGCCGAATGAAAGCAGTTTAATCGCCGGCAACCGAAAACCCGCGATTTCCCGTAAATCCCGTATAGTCGAATGTATACAAAGAAAGTAAGCAGGGAGTAAACTCATTTCCCGAACGATTTTTAAAATTATTTTTT
>JASGCC010002344.1:0-28999 GCA_030067915.1 Hydractinia echinata
AACTATTTTGCACGTCATAAACAAAAGTACTTAAAAACAGGGTATCTTTAATCTTTTCTTCAACAGGGTATCTTTAATCTTTTTTCAGTATAAATGCTTCGTGAGTTCAAGGACTTTCCCAGAAGTTAAATTCTATTTTCAGGATTATCCAGGATAATCAATATTATCTTTTATAGAAGGAAAAACAACAAATGTTTCCTTTCAATTTAGCAGTCAGTCTGATGTTTGGCATCCTGTCCTCAACTACATAAAATTCTTACGAGATAAGACATATGATAAATAGTAGTAAACCATAGATGTAAATGAAAAATTTCTTCAACAAGTGTCAAACTCCTAAGTTTTGCCAGGATATTTCAAAAAATGATAACTGGTATTCTCCAAGCCTTTTTAAAAAACATCCTAGGACTTTCTGGGACCTCTCCGGACCGTGTATGAATATAGATGCAATACTACTGACCTGTTGAACAGACAGCATGGCCACGATGGAGAGCGCTTCGTTTGAACAATTGAAATCAGTGCTAGCTATAACCATCTTGGCCAGTTGTGGATCTAGTGGAAACTCCGCCATCATGGAGCCCAGCTCAGTCAAATCGCCATCATCATCAAGTGCATTTAAGTAATTCAAAAGTTCTAATGCTCTCATCAGAGTTTCAGGTGCTGAAAAACAGTTTATGATTTGCAGATTTTCGTTTACCACACAAATATAACATTTTTCATATAAAAGTTATACTGATGCTGAATTGAACGACACAAGAACTACAATTACGTATACAAGAATTAAAAATAAATACAAAATTATACAGTAGGCTGCATCTCCCAGCATTTCAACGTCTGCGTTCAACATGTCCAAACTTCTTCATTACATTAAAGACGGCAGTGTCTTCTAAATTCTTATTGTTTGTTAAAAAGTTGTTCATCTGTACACGCTTAGAAGTTGACCCAATTTTCAAAAACTGCCAAAATAAAGGCGCTGCGGCCACAAAAAACTAACGCACATTCACAGACGCTAAACGCTGTGAGCTACAGCCAATAATGCCTTTAGGTCACTTTGTACCTGGCGGATCCATAAAATCAAAATGAACAAGATCATCAATTCCAAGCTTTTTCAGCTGCAACACAACCGAACCAAGATTCGATCTCAATATTTCTGGATATGTGTTGCTTTGCATTTCAGATTTGTAAGCTTTTTCAGTGTATAATCTAACAACAAGGAAATACATTTGGTGATAATAATGTTAAATATAATGGCAACTCACTGAAGATTTAAAACTGGTCCAAATTTACTCTAATTTAAAAGATGTTTCATGACTTGTGGTGATTTCTCTTACTCTACATGCCTTACATACCTGAAACATTTGCCAGGTTTAGTCCTTCCAGCACGTCCTGCTCTTTGCTGTGCACTTGCTTTTGATATAGCACTCACTAAGAGAGATTCGACTCGAATTCTTGGATTGTATACCTATAAACGAGAAATGAGAAGCTAAATACGCAGGAATTAAAGTTTCCAACAATCCGTTGGTTAAAGCAAAAGAAGTTAAGTAAAACCATTGTTGAATATTCTTGTTGAGTGCAATAATTCAAACTATACCTCCATGTTCAAACCAATTCAAATATTTAACAGAAGGTATATTTGTGCATCATTATTATTTTTCCCTAAATTTATCAACTGTATACATGGAAAGAAATACAAGAATATTAACAAAATTATAAAAAATGACTTTCTTCAGATATTCTTCATGGATATTTTTGTGAAAAATAGAAAAAAATTTTCAAACAAATGAACTCACTTTCTGTTTTGAAAAGCCAGGATCAATCACAAAAACAACACCATCTATAGTCAATGATGTTTCTGCAATGTTGGTCGACACAACAACTTTTCTTCCAATACCACCATTCGGCTTATTTGGAGGAGCAGCTTCGAATATACGTTGTTGCAAATTAGGTGGCAATGTTGAATATAGTGGTATAATTTTCATATCACCAACTTCAGGACCAAGATTGTCAACTTCTCTTTTAATACGCTTACATGCTTCATCAATTTCCTAAATAAAAAAAAAAGTGCGATCTTGACTAAGGTTGACACATCAATGCTCAGAATGTATTCCTTTTAAAAAAAAATTGCGTGGGTTCTTATTGGCTTTGAGAAGATGGAGGGTTTACTTCTTTGAAAAGTTCAAGTTCAGGGAAAGTCTGTCTAGAAAACAAGTAAAATTAGACAAATAAAAAAGTAAAATTGTAACAAATGATTATATGATCAACAAAGATTGATGATGAACAAGGTTGACGTGCAAGTTAACTGAATCGAGGCCAGATTAGTGATTCATCCCACGAACTAACGGTAGGTGTCAGCCCAAGAAAAGCTGTCACTTGCAACTAAGCAGTTTTAAGTATGCTGGTTGGAGTCTTACTCAAATGTTTAGTTGACACTTTAGAGGAGGCACTCACAAAATTCTATTTTAAAACGATCTTAATAATATCAACATTTAAATCAATGTCCTCATCTTCATCGTAATTCGAATCAGATAAATTTTACTTTTGTTCAGAACTTGACCAAATCACATTTTTCTCTTCCCCTTATTACCGAGGATGTGCATAAAATATGGCTATAACTCTGATAGAGTTTCTGGGGGCCTATTCAAAAAAGCAGAAAAATATTTTTTTAAATAAAATGGGCACTCAATATTCGACACTTACAAGGTTGGGGGGTTAATAAAGCATTTGGGTATATTAACAAATGGTACTACCTCTTGTCCAGTTAAAAACAACAAAACATCGCCCACAACTTCCTCACAAAGATGTATTTGGACAACTGTTCGAATTGCTGCTTCTAAATAATCTCGTTCAGGTTCTGGTGTGTAGAATATTTCCACAGGAAATGTACGACCAGGAACAGTAAGTAATGGTGCATCGTCAAAATAACCTGAAACTTTCCTGCATCTAACGTAGCCGACATAACAATAACTTTCAAATCTGGTCTTTGTTTAACAACCTAAAAATTAAAAATCATGAAATAAAGCTCATATTATAGCAATCAGTTTAAAATTCTCCTCTCAATCTCTAGATTACCTCTTTTATCAAACCCATTAAGATATCAGTAGCTAGGGTCCTTTCATGAGCTTCATCCAGAATTATAACTCCATAACGATCGAGTAGAGGATCAGTCATAGCTTCTCTTAGTAACATACCATCTGTCATGTATCTAAAAATATCATGTGTAATACCATAGATCCTTCAACTGCAGGTGGCAAGCATTACCTTTAAAAAAGGTATTTTCTCATAAAGTACGAAGTAAAGAAAAAACATCCAAAACTATGCTGCAGGTTTAATATATTGCAAAAACAGTTTTTTTTTCTTTTCACTGTCTTAGATTTTGTACAATAAAAAAATTTAAAAATATATATATTTTTTTTCACAACATGCTGTGAAAATGATTTTGCCTCCTTTGTGATCATCACTATTTTGGAAACTCTCCCTATTATTTTGTATTTACTATTGTAAAGAAAACAGTTTTTTCACCTAATGAATTAGGAAATTCATTTGAATTTATTTTGAAATATATTTTACTTGGGAAATAGCTTCTTAACAATGACTGTAAAAAGACCAAGCTTTCTCAGTTGAACTGAGAAAGCTTGGATTACACCTTGAATTGCTACTGCAAGCAAAAAACATTTGTAAAAGCACATTTAACTTGCATTAATTTAAAACGAAAATTAAATAACTCTTTACTTTAACGCAGTTCTAGCACTTGAGCAGTCTTCAAAACGAATGGAATACCCAACTTCTTGTCCAAGAACCACATCCATTTCATCTGCAACACGTTGGGCTACACTCATGGCAGCAACACGACGAGGTTGTGTACAACATACATGTTTACGTCTGCCCAACAAAACCAAATCTAAACTCCACTGAGGGATCTGAAAAGAAAAGATTCATGCAATGAACATAAAACAACAATGTTAATCAGCAGAAATGTATAGTGGTAACTTTAACTTCCCTTTTTGCGATTGTCAATGATGAGCAAAATATGCTCAATAACAACATAGGGTATAGAATTCTTTGTAATACAATTTGGTACAAGTTAAGCTTTTTTACGTTATTGTTCCAACAATTCTAAGCTACATATATAACATCTTGGCAACCTTTTAATTTTTTGCATTCGTGACAATGTAGCTTGCTATTTCCATGGTTTTTTAAATGAAATCATTACAGACATGTGTATATAGTACTAACATATAGTGATCATAAAAAAATTGGATACTTGACAGAAGCTACACAAACCTGTGTTGTTTTACCACTGCCAGTTTCCCCAACAAGTACTACACATTGATTTTCAGTTGTCATTTTTATGAATTCATCACGATATTCCCATACAGGCAATTGTAAACGTTTTTTTAAAATGGCTTGGAATCTATCACTGAAAGGTCTTTGTGTAAACGGATTTAACTTTGGCACATGTTCTTTCAAGCCAGTAACAACAAGCTGGTTGTGTTGGATAGCAAAGCTGAAAAAGAAAAAATGGAGAGAAAGATCACAACGACAGCACTCAATAAATCAATAAATCAATAAATCAATAAATCAATAAATCAATATGTTATTGTGCATTTATTTCTTTTGAAGTAGGACTAAAGTTTTACAATACTTTTAAATTTGATATTTTGATTCTAAATGCCATTTTGTATAAATTCAGCAGAAATCTATTTGCATATTATGCATGACATAATGCATGCTAACTATTATGGTGAGAATCTAAACTGTGTTGCTAATTCATTTCACTTAACATGCTCAAAGTGGTCAGTCAATTTACATTTTCACTGATTATTTTCTTGACTGCAATGTAAATTTACCTGACTTGGGTTTTTAAAATTGTTTACTACTATGTAACAAAATCCACAAAGCAATATGTGCACTCAGCTAGTTACACAATAAATTTCCCTGACTTTTTCTGAGACTTTTAATACAATTTTGAAATTCTCTGACTTCCGACAGGATTTTCAACCAGATTTCCACATTGCTGGCTACCCTGCAGCTTTAGATGTGGCCATGTCTCAAATGCATAAATCTCTTTTTTATGTTTAATTAACCTGAAGCTATCAGAAGTCATAGTACATTATATCCTGGATGATGTTGGTGCCCTGTGCATCACCCAAGGAAAAAACTCCCCAGCAAAATTAATTTCACACACAACCAGACCTATTTTTATTGTCCTCCCTCAAGCTTGTAAATTTCAAAAACTCATGTGTCAGACTAGGGGAGAATACTGTGTGTGTCATTGTGTAGATTCAATAAGTCTGGAAACTTTTTTACATTTTAATCCTGTAAATCTGATGATTCTTTTATATTGGTTAAGATACTACAGTACAGTCTGAATGTAAGCTTCCGCGTACGTGCTATACAAACCTTTCCCTGTTTATCGTAATTACTTTAATGATTTTCGTGAGAGCTACACTGCAGAGCTACATACAGTGATTTAACAAAAGCTTTCCAATAAAATTATTTTCTCGAGTTTCATTGTTAAAACTTTATTGAAAATAAAATCCCCTTAATATAGTAATAAAATTTAACAGCTTGTTAATTATATATATGCATGAAAAAATAGTAAACGAAAATATTGTTACATGCAGTTTTACATGTTTTTAAATATTTTTAAGACTTAGAACATTTTATTCTATACTACAAAAAATTGTAAAAATTGGGCATGAAACTATTGTTATTAAAAAAAGTTTTACGTGCCTTCTACAGCACCATTTTGATAATTTTCAAGCAACATATGGTCCTGTTTTAGCCTTCTACAGTCAGGTTTAGACAGTTTTTTGGTGAACTACAGAGCCCTATTAACCTTATACAGGCCTTATTTTGATATTCAAACGACCTATGGCGCCTTATTATCATCCTACAGTACTATTCTGACCTAACTTATAACATGGCCCGTCTATAGACGATTTAGATATGTCCTTAGATATGTTGGCCCATCTTTTGACACAGTGGCCCATCTTTTGACATGCTGGCCTGTGAATTGACGAGCCAGGACCAACTTGCGACATGGCGTTAAAATGTATTTGCATACATCAAGACCTTGTATTTAATGTAACCTAACTCCAATAAAGTGAAACTGAGCTGCTGCAAATTTTTATGGCGTATTATTGTATAAAGCTAGCTGAGATTGGATCGAGTTATGAATTTCAATTTTATGGTGGGTAGCAAAAACAACACTACTGCACTTGCCAACTCTTGGTGCAAGAACAGATCCTTAATTCTCATTTGTAACACAGCTGACAGGATCGTATGGCAAATGCATTGTTTAAAGTAGTTAGAGACTTGCTTGTTGCATGATTGGAGATGTTTTTAACTGGATTGTTGTGTGCATAATGACTAGCTAAATAATTATGACTCAGATATTAAGATATATAAATACTGCTTTTCTCAAAAATTGGACAAACACAGACATAAATTGACAAATAAATTTGATAAATGGGGATTAGTAGCACGGTATAGAGTATCGGTAGAGCGTTTGACTCATGTCCAAGTGGTTGTGGGTTTGATCCCCACATAAGGCTACCGTCTATGGGCAAGTATTTCCAAAAAATGATTCTGTAGCTCAAATGGAAGCTTTAAATACTCTAGAACTGCCTTTGTGGTCCCTCCTTGAAATAGTTGAAAGGATGTATTGCTCGAAACTGGTGAAACTGATCACATAAAATATTATATAAAACACAATATTTATTTAAATCATAGTCATAAGTTTCTTATTTTTATGACTATATGTTTAAATATATTACAAAATATTTCAATCGTGGCTGCCCCAACCAAAGCCATCCTGCCCCTCCAATTACGTAATGGGTCAAGTTGCAATAATTCCATTGAAGATTATCTTGAAACGTTAACATAAATAGCTTGAAAAATAGCTAGCTAGCTGTATATATATTACATTACACTGAGCTCAATGTTGACATGATCATTAATTTAGCTATATTTGTAATAATTATATTTAGAGAATTCATGATTTATTCTCCTCCATAAATTTATTGTCCTCTTTAGTCCTCTCCTAAAGACACTGAATTTGTCCACAGTTGAGCCTGTCCTGTCGTCATTTTTTTTAAAATTCTTAACAGTGTGGGTTTAACTTTAGTCTTGGAGTCTTCAGACTGACCCATGTTGTGGCTGTCGCTAAAAAATGTCAAGTGTCAACAGTTAAGCCTGTCCCATCTTATGACACAGTTTTATTAAAACATGAGAGGCTTGTTCCACCCTATGACAGCCTTTTAAAAGCACAAGTGTCCTTTGTCAATAGTTGGGCCTGTCCCATTTTATGGCATGATTTTTGAAAGCATAAGTGTCTTTGTCAATAGTTGGGCCTGTCCCATCTTATGTTTTTAAAAGCGTGGAAATTGTTTGTCAATACACCTTATGCCGATTTCAAAGCGTTCGGTAAAATATACACTTGCGAACTGCATGGCCTGGGTCCTAGATAGTTTTGGTAGGTAAACAAACGAAATCGTGGGCGAGCTAGTGCATGTCGCATGCTAATCTTTCCTTTATTATTTGAATTTGTATTTTACATTATCTTAACATGTCAAGACATTGTGCTGTTAGCGGTTGCTCTAATGGTGATTACAAACTTAACAAATGGAAAAAATCTCACTCTTGTATGAATCAATCATGTGAATGTGATCCCCCTTTCAGGTAAAGTAATAACTATTAGCTAGCTAAGTTTATATAGTCGTGTGTTTATGTAGTCTTGTTCATGTAAACTTAAACTATGTTTTTACATATGTAGGTTGTTTCCATTTCCAACTGAGAAAAAGGAAAAGGAATCAAGGGGAAAATGGTTACAGCTAATTAATCGAATGGACAGTGCCACTAACAACTGCTGGGTTCCAGGCAAACAGTCAAGAGTTTGTTCGGATCATTTTATTGATGGATACCCAACAAAGGATAACCCCTTTCCAACTGAAAGATTGGGATACCAATCAGTAGGAAAAGTTAGTTGGTAGTAAAAGACGTGTTTTAACGAAACAGGCTCTTCCACCAAAAAGATTGAAGGGAAAGAAAGCTTTTGATGCTGCATCGTCATCATCACAACACATCGTAGCTACTAATGATATACAAGCATCTGAATTACCATTAGTAAATGATAGTGAACTGCCCATTGATAATTATGATAATGCGGCCACTGCAAATGATATTTTGATGGAGGAAAATGCATATCAATCTTCAGCATACGATGATACATCTCTTGCAGTATTTACTTCCTATTCAATTTTTACATTTTTCGTTATGTTAGTGAGCATTGCAAAATTTAGTTCAAGTATTTTGTTTTATCATCACTGTGCCAAATATAACAATCACAAAGATATAATAATAAAAACTTTGGTTAAAAGTAATCAACAGTTGGCAAGTAAAGTGAAATACTTAAACGACAAAATCAAAAAGTTGGAAAAAGATTGTACGTGTAATGCTCCTATCGATCAAAAAATTTTAACATCAGATAAAAATGTACTTTTTTTTTCCTGGTTTAAAATCAAAAAACTTGTTTCACAAGCTATTTAATTACATCAAACCAAATGTCCGGCGAAAATGGAGAGGGGCTTCTGTCAAGACAGCTATTGTTCGTAAATATAAAAAATCACCAAGAAAAATTGGTCCACAGTCAAAGTTGTCTGCAAGAGAGGAATTTTTAATGTGTATAGTAAAAATTAGGCTTGGACTTTTAGTTGCAAGGTTTTGAATTCACCCTATGTGACGGGATAACTTTACACCTAAGAATACAATGTTCAGAGGCTCTGCTGATGGAGTGATAAAGAACTTCCTGGACAAACTCGCAAGCAAAGTATCTGTAACATTTTCGCTGTTTATAATCACTTTGCAATCTCTTAATGAAGTCTGGTTGGGTTAATCCTATGTAATGTGCAATATCGACATAATCAACAGATGGCCAACTTAAAATTCCGTCCTCGCTGTCGCTACACTTTTCCTTCAGCCAATTATCTTTCAGCGCGAAAGGATCCGGGATGACTTTGTCTTTTACTATTAATTTTGTAGTGTATTCCTCTAATACGGACCTTTCGCGGGTTTCCAGTACGGGGTCGACTTCAACTTGGTCACAATAAGCTGCGTAAGCCCTGTATGTAGATAACATTTGAAACATTAGATATATGAAAAATGTAAAGTAATAAACTTTTTTAAAACTTTTTAACAAATGTACCTTGCTTCC
Source organism: Hydractinia echinata (assembly GCA_030067915.1). Classification (NCBI taxonomy): domain Eukaryota; kingdom Metazoa; phylum Cnidaria; class Hydrozoa; order Anthoathecata; family Hydractiniidae; genus Hydractinia; species Hydractinia echinata. The sequence goes on from JASGCC010002344.1 coordinate 9,212, forward strand.
AAATCATCAATTCCACCCTCAGTAATCTTTCCCCGGATGTGTAAAAAGGTTTTCAGAGCGTTGACACTCCACATTTTAAATTTTTCAAATGACATTTCGTTAAGTATGTTATTATTTTTATCCATGGTAAAAACACGTGTTGCCCCAGAGATGTTTGTTTACAATTCGGGGCGCACGCGTCGTCTGTGGAGTTTAAATTGCAGAATATACATAAACAAGACAGAATATTTAATTTGCTCCCAAATGTTCTGGCATTTATATCATTAGTTCTTATAAACATAGATGGCAGCGAAGGTTGAGAGCGCAATCGGTTCCAAGATTGATTTGTTTATATAAGAAGGATTTATTTTGAGTAAGATATTAAAAACTAATAGCTTTAATTCTATTTTTTCTTTAAATACCCTTTTAATGATATAATATATATCAATTCCCCTCATAAACGGGACAAAACTGTACATACAGCCATTTACGGTTTTAGTTTGTTTACCTACCAAAACCGCCATTTTGAAAATATGTCCCTTTAAATATTGTCTCTTTAAAATGCGCGCGCATTACTTTTTCGAAATCGGCACAAGGTGTATAGTTAGACCTGTCCCATCTTATGACACATTTTCAAAATTGCAGGAGTCTTTTGTGTACAGTTGAGTTTGTCCCATTTGATGAAACGGTTGTTAAAAGCAGGAGATTCCTTTGTCAATACTTAGGCTTGTACCAACCCTTAAGACAAATTTGCATACACACATCGGCCAGGCCCTTCAATACATGGGCCATCCCAACGCCGAACACACTGACCCATCTCTTGACGGGTCGTCCAGTATAAAGACAGGCCAGTCCCGCATCCAAAGTTGGGCAGGTGTCTGTGGCTGGGTCAGAACAGTACCGTTTATGTCCACTATGAAACAGTTGTGTTCCAGACGTAACCATGGCCGTAAAATAAAGGTTTTGCAGCACAGTGCACGCGTTCTATCAAAACAAACTTATCTATCAAAATTATCTTCTGAGATTGCCAATAATAAAGAAAATATATCATTGAGAGTAGGTTTAATAGAATGTTTTCAGCTATAAAATAGTTGTGAATATGCAAAGAACAGCGATTGACAGCAAAAACCATGTTGATAGCCTAATTAGGAGAGGTAAATTGTTTAAATAGCCTAATGTAGATTATCTATCATAGCCTAGTTTGTCGTTATCCCTGACTGACAAGACAGACTGATACTACAAACATTTTAAAGAAAACAAGAGAAAATGTTTGTCAATGAATCCATTCTAAAAATATATACAATTTTCTGATTTGTGTTGTTTTAATGCTATATATAAGTTATTGTAGGCTTGCGTTAATATGGCGCCGTAGCTTAGTGGTTATAACTCTATTACTTTTGTGCGGGAGACCGGGGTTCGATGCCCCTTGGCAGCGATTCAAAATTGGGTGAATGAATGTTACCATAGCCCTGTGTTAACCCAAGTCATGTGAGGGAAATTGGGGAGATGGCACAATGTGTGGGCTGTTGAATGTTGAAGGGAGTTGTCTGGTAGAGCGCGGACCCTAATTCGGCGATTCGGTTTGACGCTATAACAATTTTTTTGAGGTAAAAAGTTTCCGTTTTTTAGGTGAAGAGAGTGCAGAGCTAGACACATTTTGGAGTTTTAAGAACAATGTTAGGAAGTTTGAGCAAAGATAATTTTTGGAGCAAAATCTAGATAGCTAAGCATCATTTCCAGACAGATTTTTATTGTGGTTACCTTTCAGTAGCTAATTATTCTTCCATTTCCACATTTTTTAGCATTCTTCCCCCTACGAACTAGGTTTGTTTTCACCCAGCAAAATTTTAAAAATGGCGGATGTAGCACAAATGCGATTCGCCAATTAAGCAAAATGTCAATGATCACTACTACAGCAAACAAAGCTTAACCGAGTCGCAGAATTAGGTGTGCTCAAAATGAGAATTAAAAAATACTCTTTAATGCTCAAAATGAGCATTAAATACTCTAGGACTCCCCATATAAGCCATGCTCCTTCCTGGAAATAATAGACAGGGTGTATTCCTCGATATTTGTGAGGCTAGCCATGTAAAATATGCACATCTATCTATCTATCTTAATTTCATGGTTGATTTAGTGCCTTGTTAATTTCCTGGAATAAGGTGTGCAAGTAAAAGAAACAATTTCAATAAAGTACCTGCTGGAAAGCACTTGCTTTCGCATCTCTTCTTCCCTACTTTTTTTATGATGAGAAGATGAACCATCGACATCTAAGCGTCGTTTTCGATCAGACATTTCTGCAGCAAAACCTCAACTCAGCGCACAATCACTAACCCTCAAATAATCCGGACGGCCATGCATCCGCCATGCAGTTGGTAGGCCACTGGATGTGAAAATGCGAAAATCCGGTTTGTTCTGCGGCAATCCTATTTCCAACCCGGGTTGCTCTGCTGGGAAAGAAAATGGAATACACCCTAAAATTAGAATCTAGTTCTTTTTCCAGACAATAGCTGATTTCTCCCAACCTCGTTCCTAGCGCCTCTGTTGTCTCTTTTTTATGGCTGTATGGCCCGATATAAAAAAGAGAAAGCAGCCGCTGGGAACGAGTTTGGATATTGTGTCCAATATATTTGAAGCAAAATTCGTCACAAAAAATTATTCAACCGGAACCTCACTTTAAAACAAATTAAATCTGTCGTATTTGTTGGACGGAAAGGTTGTAAACAGTTGTCAGTCTAGAGGACACGTAGACACATATATATATAAAAATATGTAAGCGTTACAATTACAATTATATTTTTTTCTCTAAAATAAGTACTAGGATTTTCTTTGTCAGAAATTATTTTCTGATTATTAGGGCTTATTCGAAAGGGAGGAATATTGGCAGGACACGGTTAGCAGTGAGGATCATGTCTTGCTGCACGTTTTTCCTTCGTACTTTATTTTCGTAGTACAGTGGAAGATAGTTTCATCGCGACATAAATGGAGGTCAAGACTTCCCTAAAGATCATCACAAACGCAAAATCTCCGGAAACCGGGCGTGATGTTGATGCACATCTCCCATTCTGGTTTCCAGTGTTTTGATTCCTTTTTGATATGATAGGCAAAAAATACGGAACGCGGGTGGAGGATAGCAAATCATGACAAAATTTTGTTGTGTTTAGCTGCCCTTTCAATTGCAGCCGTGTTTACTACATAGGTGCAAATTAATAACCCAACCCAGCGTCGACGTAGTTTCGCATCTACACTTGCCACACATTTCATCCACTGATGGGGTCAAACAATGCACCTTTATTATACAGTTGCCGCTCGATAGGTGGAACTTTCAAAGGACATAAGAAAATAGTTCCACTTAGCAAATATTTCACATATCCGAACTTTAAAAAAAAAAAAATTAGAAGCCCTGAAAATACAGATGCAAAATATTCCAGAATGGGCAAAATAAGACATAGCGAGTTTAATTTATGTGAGTTGATTTTATATAATCACTTAGAACGAAACTTTACAATTTACTAGTCTTTCTCTATAGAAAAAGCTGTAATGCGTCAGCACGCACGTGTTAGTTTGAAAACATCATTGATTCAAATGTAAAAGGTTGGAATTCCGAAATTTGTTTTGAGAATCGTGCAAAAGTTACGAGGTTGTAATTTGGCTCAAGGGACTGAAAAAATGGTTCCAATTAGCGAATGTTCCACTTATCCGGGGTTCCACTTATCCGAAGAAATTAAGAGATTTGGTAAGACAAATCCAAGGACACGGGGAAAATGGTTCCACTTAGTGAAAGTTCCACTTATCCGGGGTGGTTCCACATATCGAGCGGCAACTGTATATCATTTTAACAATTTTATACAGCTTGTTGTGAAAACATATAATCATAGCGCCTCATTATTTATTTCAGTCTTCGTTTGAGCAAGGAAAAGTCGAGTAAACTGATCAAACGGTATTGACAAACATCTTTTCAAAAATTTCCTAAGTGATATGGTACTGATTTTGTGAAATATATTCACATACGGCTTACGCTCTTCTTTACGCATGAAGAATCATACCCTCTTCTTATATTTTTCCAGTATGTGCTATAAATCGTAAGAGCGCTTGCTTAAAACTAAAATGAAAAATACAAACAATTTTAACTTTAATAGAAATAGATAACACAATTCATTAAAGATCTGTGTTAAGAACATCTAGTATTCTAATCTTTTAGTGTGCAACACGATTTTATCGATTAATGTGCATACCATAGATAGATGTGCATACCATGCATACCATAGATAGATGGATGGATGGATGGATGGATGGATGGATGGATGGATGGATGGATGGATGGATGGATGGATGGATGGATGGATGGATGGATGGATGGATGGATGGATGGATGGATGGATGGATGGATGGATGGATGGATGGATGGATGGATGGATGGATGGATGGATGGATGGATGGATGGATGGATGGATGGATGGATAAACTCCCTGCCACATCCAACGGCCCACACAGTGTGCCATCTACCCAATTTCCCTCACATGGCTTGGGTTAACTCGGGGCTATGGTAATATTCATATTCAATTGCCCATATTCGCCGCCAAGGTGAATCGAACCCCGGTCTCCCGCACAAAGTACGAGAGTGATAACCACAAAACTACAGTGCATAGAATAAAAAGCGATTTGAGACTTCTAAAAATGTCCAATGTAAGAGTTACAAATATACAGCATATTTTCATTATGGATTTGCATTCGTTTCGCGTCCTTTTTATTCCAAGAAGTCACAAATATGGATTATACTGGCGACCGCTCGGTAGCAGTTAACCCGGGTTAATTTCGTTGTTCCAAAGATATTGAAGGTCTGTGTTTTCCTATATTACGGTACGTTGGTTGATGCCCTTGAGCCGAAAATAAATTTTTGGCTATATATTAATTCTGGTAAATAAATTTCATAAGCTTTTAAGAAATAAACACATCACAGAAGAAAATACTATTAATAAGAAATATTAAGAATTTAAAAAAGAAAATACTACCAAATAACAGTATGCGGTTGAAGGGTCACGTAAATATGTGTATTTAGCGGCAGAAGAAAATATTCGTGACCAAGTAACACAGGATCATAACATTGTATCAGTGCAAAGTGAAAGCTTGGACGTGCGAGTCTGTTTATTTGGTTATGCCTTTTTTTCTATTTTTGTGGGAAAGGAGGATTTGATCTATTTTTTACAAAGGTAAATTTATAGCTAGCTAGCTACAGGAAATGACTACGCAGCGATTTTAGGAACAAGACAACAAGACAGAGACCAGCTAGCCAGCTAGCCAGCTAGCTAAATAATATTTGGGAAATTGTTATCCAAGAAAAGTGTGGAAATCTAAGCAAAAAAGATCTCAGCAGTATAATTAGCTGTATAGGCGGCTAGTTATATTGTACGTACCATATAATTATCCTGTATCATCTAACTGTCTTGGGACAAACTAATTATTCAGTTCTCCAGGACTGACAATGTCTGCATTATGAAACAATCTATCTACCACTCTACCACTCAAAAAAGGTCTGAAATATGATGGAATTGGAGCATGCTGAAGTCAAAAATTAGCACCCATTAAGATTTTGGACCTAACTGAATAACCAAGATCCTAGTAACTAAGGGGCTGTCGACAAACAGTTTCCGTCTCCATTAACGGCAAATTCGCCGTTAGGGGGGGGAGGGGGTAATGCATCGTCCGTTAAAAATATAAAAATGGAGACGAATTTCACTTTCTCACCTTTTTTATTTCTTTTAGGGAAAATGAAAAAAATTCAACAAATTAGAAAATGTTTCCACAGTAAAAATCCGCCATAATCTAGAATTGGTTGTTAAAAAATTGTATCTCGTGTTCGTATAAGTCTCCACAAAGATTGTTCCGTAAAGCGCGGAGGGGGGGCAAAATTATATTTAACGGCAAATTTGCCGTTAACGGAGACGAAAACTAACGTAGCCAAATGGGCTTGCCGTTATGGGGCAGGGGGGCCCGAGTCTAGTGGCCAATTTGCCGTTAACAGAGACGAAAACTGTTTGTCGACAGCCCCTAAGTCCGCTGAGAACATTGACAAGCGGACTTTATTCGACTATTCGGTTTGACGTCATAACAATTTTTTTAGAGGTGAAAAGTTTCCGTATTTTAGGTGAAGAGAGTGCAGAGCTAGACACATTTTATAGTTTCAAGGACAATGTTAGGAAGTTTGAGCAAAGATAATTTTTTGGAGCAAAATCTAGATAGCTAAAGCATCATTTCCAGACAGATTTTTATTGTGATTACCTTTCGTTAGCTAATTATTCTTCCATTTCCACATTTTTTAGCATTCTTCCCCCTACGAACTAGGTTTGTTTTCACCCAGCGAAATTTTTAAAATGGCGGATGTAGCATAAATGCTATTAGTCAATTAAGCCAAATGTCAATCATAACTACGGCAACAAAGCTGAACCGAATCACCGAATAAAGTAGTTCACAGCGCATGTTACTAAGTAATAGGTAGAAACTGCTTCTTAATTGCTTGCGGTTGTGATCTTTAAAATTTGGACCTTTTTTACAATATTTTATGTCTGGGGGTTATAGCTAGCTAAGACGGATGTCACAAATATTTGTTGTTAGAGTTGTTCTGCCCAGATTGCGAAAACGGCCTTGTTTATAAACAGGACGGCCCTGATTATGTCGTGATGACCGGATTATAAACGCTAATATAATGGCTGGCCAGGCAGACTGTGATTGGCATTTTCTTCGAACTTTTGTGAATGAAACATCGACTAGGCATGGCGAAAGAAAAAAATCTCAACATAATTTTTCTCTGCAGGATAAAACACCAAAAACTAGGCATTAGCAAAAAAAATCTCAACGTAATTCTTAGTATAAACTCTTCTTGTGAGTACATTTCAACATAATATACTTTGAAGTAACTAAATTTCACGGAACTAGATTTTGCGGATGGGTGGGCTCATTTTTATTTTTTGCGGGAATTGAAATCCATGGATGACCTAAATTATTCGTTTTGCGGGAATTAAGTTTGGTGAAAAGTTATCAAACTTGCGAATCCCAAAATTTAGTTTCCATGAAATTTCTTTTCATTTGAGAACAATAACAACTTTGCCACCAGGGCTATTTGCTTGTCAGAAGTGATAACGAATGATATATGCCCCGATTATGTTCGTTTTATAAGTGCCAAATAATATTTTTTAACTGTCGTACATAAGTCGGCCAATCCTGATAAGATTATGTTGCCCCGATTATATATTTTCTGCCCTGTTTATAAACGGGGCAAGCTGTCGTACATAAGACAGGAAGCGTTCATAATCTGGACAGAACAGAGCCACCCAACCAACACTATTTGGCTGAATGGTTGGACAGTCAGGGATAACACATAATTGAGAGATCGTATAGTTCCCTCATTTTACTGTTGTATGCATCTCAGCAGTAGCATCTTGTGAATCACATAAATAATCCAGGTTAAAAATTGGAAATAAAGGCCAGTTTGCAATAATTTGCTAAGTGAAAAAAAAACAACCTCTTGGCAGCTGTGGTCTGAAAGTACTGTAGGTCACTTGTCAATGATCCTTTGCACATGGTTATTTTGTTGCGAAAGTCAGAGACACAATTTGTAACATTTTATTTGCAGTGCTGGAAAGAAAAAGCAGAGGCAGCACTTAGATTTGCAAATTATGACTTGTTAATTTGAATCATGTAATCATCTTTGTTAATAAAAAACGTCACTTTCAGGCAATATTGGTTTGACATGACGAAGAAAGTTTGTTTTAAACCATCAAAACAGAATCCTAGAAAGCGAAAACATTTCCATAGGTTGTTTAAAAACTGTCAAAATGGGATAAAGTGAAAACATCACAGCATATTGTATTATTATTATTATTATTATTATTATTATTATTATTATTAAAAGACTATATTCTGGCATATCCATATACAAATATACATAGCTCTTCATCCAGAAATTTTTTAAACAAGGAGATTAATAAAATTTAAAATATATGTATATATATACATTATGCTTACACTAAAAGAAATTTCTAATATAAATATTAAAAAAAAATAATAATAATAATATTGTTAAAAGAAACGGACGAGAAAACAAAAAAAAAACAACAAAACACATCAGAAGAGAAAGTGCGCGATTTTGAGTCAATTAACGCATAACAACAGAATGATCCACAAAAATTTACTTAAATTTCTTTCAGTAAAAATAATTTTGTCTCTCTTTTAAATGTTATCAGCTTTTTAATCGAGCGAATTTCTTTAGGAAGTCGATTGAAAGACGTAGTTGTTACACCTTCGAAAAAGTGTTTTTGCGAAGTGATGTCTTTAATCGAATTTCGTCAGCATTTCGAAGAGTTATTTTGTGAACAACAATTTCATTTTTCAAATACTTTGGCCAATTATTCTGATGAACATTTTTAAAGGCTGTGATCATCAAATGCCATTCTCGTCTTTGTTTAATAGGTAACCAACCTAAACGTGCTATATCTTCAGTATGGCAGTACTTATTCCATACAAAGCTGGCTGCATAAAGTGATGATATCATCACTTTATGCAGCTTTCGAATTTGGATAGCTGTTAATGGAATATAAACAGTGTCGTTAAAGTCTAATTTTGACAAGACTACAGTACTGGAAAAAGGTTGTTTAACATCGCGCTTCGCGTATCGTGACGGTATTCTCGATCCGCGATAGACGTTTTTTTACTTTCAAATTGTATCGAGAGGGCTTCGCGATGCATCCGTCTCGATATCATTCTCGAAGCTATCGAGGCCATTAACACTTTTTCATAATAGAACTATTTTAAAAATAAGAGTGTATTCAACAATGATCGCGGATGTTTAAATATAATTATACTTCCTTTGCGTTAATCTTTCTTTTTTAGATCACATTTTAAAAATTTAAGAAGTAAGAACAGCGATAGAAAAGCTTCGTTAGATCGCATTTTAAAAATTTAAGAACGAAGAACGGCGATAGAAAGGTTTTTTTAGATCGAATTTTAAAAGTTTAAGAACGAAAAGCGGCGATAGAAATGTTTTTTTAGATCGCATTTTAAAAGTTTATAAACGAAATGCGGCGATAGAAATGTTTTTTAAGATCGCATTTTAAAAGTTTATGAACGAAAAGCGGCGATAGAAATGCTTTTTTAGATCGAATTTTAAAAGTTTAAGAACGAAATGCGGCGATAGAAATGTTTTTTTAGATCGCATTTTAAAAGTTTAAAAACAAAAAGCGGCGATAGAAATGTTTTTTTAGATCGCATTTTAAAAGTTTAAAAACGAAAAGCAGCGTTAGAAGAAAAATACGTTGAAAAAGTAATGCGCTAGAATTACTTTAATAAATACGAAAGTTAAAAATTTTCTTATAATATACACCTATTTAAAATAAAAAAAAAGATAAAGCAGAGATGTGTTTGAAATAAAAAAAACTTTCTCTCTATTCTCATTAAAAAAAACTTTCTCTTTATTCTCATTATCACCTACCATCGCGACGCATCGAGACGGATTTTGTCACGATACTAGATTCTCGATAGATCGCGACAATTTATTTTAATTGTTTCTTATTATTATAAACGCGGTACATCGCGTATCGAGGGAGTCCGCGCACGTTGCGCGCTCGATATGTTAAACAACCTTTTTCCAGTACTGTAGCATTTCAGCTAATTGTTTTCGTAACTTAAATGGTCATGACAACACGATACTACACTCTGTACATGATCATTCCAACTTAGGTGTTCATCTAATTTAACACCCAATACAGACCATGTTGGAACTCTTTCAATTGTATGAAAACAATCAAAATCAATGTGATCATTGGAAGCCAAAAAGGCCATGGATTGCTTAAAAACCATCAAAACAGGATCATAGAAAGCAGAAACAGTGCTGTAGATAGTTTAAAACCATAAAAATGGGGTCGTAGAAAGCAAAATCAAAAGCATAAATCATTTTAAAGAGAGGTTATGTTGAAACACTCATATTAGCAAAGACTTCTCAGAATCTTTATTTTGGCTATAAGAGACAAGAAAGTTAAGACTGAGTGAGTCAATTCTTTTAACCCTAAGTTTTTTGGTTGTTGGTTTTTTGGAGCCACAAGTGTAAATAAATAACCCCACAAAAAAAGCAAATGTTAGCTAACGTCTTAAAAATCTTCAAAATTATTTTGCACTCCAGAAGTTAAGCACAACAAATTAAAAAAAGTCTAAATGAAAACTTCATTGACATTTTTAATGGTCTAAATAATTCCAAAGATCGCGATTTAAAAAAATGAAAATGAGTATCCTGTGTCCAATCCATTATCTCTGCAACTGTTCATCAAAAGCACATGATCTTTTCAAGCTTCAGGGAAAAAAAGCAACACATAAACAAATGTTTAAAAAAAAATTTTATATATCTTGCGACTACATTGGTGTTTTGTCGGCAAAACTTTCTTTAATTGTTCATCGAAAGCACATTGTTCGCTACATTTTTTTAATCATGGTTTCAAGCTCTATACAAAAGAGGTAACAGGTTAAGAAATTTCTAAAAAAATTTTTTTTTGTGTAACGACAGGTCATTGCTGACGTCACTGAAATTCAAATAATGGATTTTTTCCATCGCAGCGACGTATCCAGTGGGAATTCGATACCGGTATGGGCGCCCAAACTCAGACGCCCAAAAAATGAATTTCACTTGAATTTTCAAGATGAAATTTCTCTCAAAATGATGTTTTATTGCTTCTGTTATGATACTATGGTATTAATTTATAGGTATAAATAGCATACCAGTCTTCATTTTCTACTTAACGCTGTCGTTAAATCAAATCCAAAAAGCAAGAAAAGAAACGATCGAATTCTTAGCAGTGTTGCCGCCATGTTTATTTCATTAGATAAATCGAGTTTCGCCTTGGTCATGTGCGTGAAGAAAAAACCCAGGCTAGTCGACGCAATTCGCACCCATTTTTTGTAGGTGTACCACGTGAAATCAACACAAAGAGAATACCCACCATTGAATTGATAAAATTATGTTTTTTTGTTTCCGTTTTGTAGCGTGACGTGATTGAAATTCTTTATAAATAAAGGTTTATTTACGAACGGGTTACGAACAGGTAATCTATTTCAACTGCAATCGAAAGAGCGTCTAAACCACGTGATTCTTTAGAATTTTTTCAAATATTTCAAATAGTTCTCTTTCATTTCAATAGGATTGTGAATGTGTTAGTAAAAAAACAAAATTGAAGTCGGTTGTTTCAGTTCCATACGTTTCACAATATATTTTACATTTCGAAGGAAAATTTTGTTTTTCGCGACATTTTAAAGGTAGATATCACTTAGCTGTTTAAGGCACTGAAAATTGCTAAAATATCGCAGCTTCCGGGGGCTTTGCCCCCTGAACCCACTGGGGCCATCACAGCCGCCCCCAGACCCCTTGCTGTTTTGTTCCTGGCAGTCCGGTATCCCCAAAAATATCCTGGATACGTTGCTGCATTGTTCTGCCTAATTGGATTTTTCCATAGGATTTATCGACTACTATCTAAAAATTCCATTATAATAAAAATTTAATGACTTCATGATTTAATTGCTGTTGTTTACAAATTCTATAGACTTTTTGCTAATATGTTCTCACGATTGTTTCACATATTATTTTAATAAACATTTCCTCTACCTATTCTTCCTTTAACAATTTAATTATATTTTCTTAAAATAATGGTCTAATATAAAAAAAATGAAATGTGCAAGTAACCCCATTATGGAAGCTTATACATTTAGGCTGTCTATTTTTAGGACATTTTAGGCAAATTCTGTTTTCTCTTTCTTTACTGATTTCCACTATTAGAGCCTGTCTCTATTCCATACTGTAACTGAGAGCTGCATTTGAATGCTCTATTATATATGCAGGAAGATGATACACCAACTCTGGAAAAGATTTCTAAATTCAATTTGGATATTCTTGATATTATGATCTGCTATCATAAAGAATATTATGGTTAAATACTATTGTTGATACATTACATTCTAGGCCACTAAATTAATAATGGATATTGACGTGGACCAATTTATGGAGAGCCTTCTTCTAAGACTTACAGAAGGTCCATCATTTAATGGTGAAGAATATCTAATAGCCATAGAGAATGTCAATAAAAAGATCAGTAATGTTAAAATCCAGTATGTTGATAAGAAATGCTTACAATAAATTTTATTCTAGCCTATCAATAAGAAAATAACACCTGAGCAATAAATCACCACCCCCCAAAGTTACAATAATTTGGACTGGGCGAGCAATCTTAATAAATATTTTTAATGCAAACAACAAGAAAGATAACATTGATTTCCATGTGAGATGAATTGATATTGCTCGACCAGACAACATTTTGTGGAATTGGGGGAGCAATAAATGGCTCAGCTAGTTTCTCATTTCTTAGAATTGGGCGAGTCTTTGCGTGATCGCTCTCCCCTTATTGATAGGCCTGATATTTTTCTTATAATTATGTTCTATTTCTCTTTCTAAATTTTAGGATCGATGCTGGGGAATTAGAATTACAAGAACACCTGAGGCATCTTGGATCTTCACATGCAGCAAACTGCCAGTCAGATCCACTAGCATTGAATTGTTTTCTCAACAACGTGGTAAGTATTAGATAACAAATCAATTAGAAGCCCTGTCAAAGTCAGTTATATAATTAGACAACTATATTCTGAAAAAAATCCTCTATATTTAGGTACAAGCAACAGAGAGACATGTTGGTCTGGAAGATTATATTTTAAAAGATCTTATAAATTTTTGTCACCGTAATTGCATCACTATTCCTTGTCTATCTAAGGATGATGATGTTTGTCAGTCAAGGATGTCTTTAAATTTTTGCGTAGATGAGATAGAAGACCAAACTATTCATTTGTGGGCAAAAATTAGAAGTAGATTGAAGAATGGAATCATCAATCTATTGAAAAGGCCGCCTCTAACAAATGTTCAGTTTGGTCTGCCTGAAAGAGATAATTTAGAAGTTAGTGATAATCGCAGGTTGCATTTGTTAGAACTAATGTGCAGCTTTTATCCTTTTGAAGAAGTTGCTGATATTTACTGTCAGGTGCAGTTAGGGAAACTCGAAATAAGCAGCCAAAATATGAAAAAACAGTCAGTTGTATTTGTCGGAGATGATGACTCTTCCAGAACAAAAGCATTTAAAACATTGGAAACAGTGATTGAAGTTGAACTATCTATGGTGAATGAAGACTTGCAGTTATTCCAATGTTTATCTGATCAGAAGAACAAGTATTTATTATTTCAACGACTTCTTGATATATACACAAATAATATTATCCATTACCTCCGTATATTTGTGTGCTGTCACATTAAAGATTCGGGATATAATTCAAGTTTATGCAAGGATAATTTTATCATTGAAAAATTTACTGCCAATGATTTGCGAAGTTTTGCAAAGTTGTTTTACAGTTTAAGCAACTGGTCTGTTAAAGTGGAAAGGATTGCTGCTGACCTTTCGCTTAATGAATCAGACAACAAAGCTGATGATTTGACAGCAAGATCTAGTAAAATTAAAGTGACTAGTCTGATACAAGATGAAAGCAATTTCCTTGGAACCTTTCGCATACATGACTGGAAAGAAGAACTGAAACCTTTGGTGTCAATTTTAAAGCAGGTTGTATCATCGTACATACACTGTGTTCGTGAGAGCGTAATTGGGGCAAATGCGTTGCAAGAAAAGAGCATGGATAAAACAATGCTAACCAATGTTCTAATATCAAGAAAAGTTTTAAAGTACCACAGCTTATATCCTATCAGTGTTTCTTATGTATGTACTTTCAGCTTTTACTTTTAGTAAAAATCCCATAAATTTTGTATTAAAAAAAACGCCAGTGTAGTTTTAGCTCTTAATGTTCTTCAGTTCATTATTTTTACAAAATTGTAAGGCACAAATTACCCAAACATATTTTTTGCGCTTTTAAAAATTGAGTTTTTTACACTATGTGCGCTAATATCTAACCACAGAAAGTGCTACACAAACTTTATAGATTATTTCATTATAAAAAGTATATTTGTATTGAAAACATTGTACAATTTTTTTGTCTTCGGGATCAGAAAGGTTAACAAAATAGTGATAAAAAGGTAGAAGTGGAAATGGAATAAAGGGATTTGGGTCAGTGCTACTGGGCTAATGATGAGGTTTGGGTCAAAATTTAAGCAACTGCTAAACTTGCCAGCTTGAAAAGTTGGTAAGTTAAACATCTGTCAGGCTTACGCCTGCAAAACCTAACAGAATAAAAGCATTAAATTACCATTAATAGCAAGTGGCAAGTTAAAATCTTATAAAGTTTGAATATTAGCAACTTGTTTATCAAAATTTAAATTTAAATAAAAATTTAGGAAAAAAGGAGTTTAAAAAAAATCGTGTACCTTCATTTAAATATTCAGCCTGGGTTAATAGTTTTTTAATTTGCACTATAATTTTTTCTCCTTTTTTTTAGAATTGTGGTACATTCATCACCTTAATAAGTGAAATGATCCCTTTAACAAAATCTGAAAATATTGGTGTACTGGACGATATTAGAGAAGAGACATTGAAAACTTTAGTAGAGACAATTCAGAATTGTATTTCTTATTACAGTAAGGTAAACTGGCTAATAATTAATTTTGAGTTTACTTTCTTGTTTTTCATACAGTAGGTCAAATAAGAATTGTAAATACAATAAGACCTAATTCACAGTCCTCTCATTCTTGTTACCAATGCCTTTAAATCTTTCTATATCTTCTACAAATTGAAAAATGTTATTCTGAATTTTTCTAAATAAATATTGGCATGTTGTTCTTTGGGAAAGTTCAAATAATTTAAGGGTAATATAATTTTTATGTTATACTTGTAGCTTTAGGTAAAAGATTTGAGAAAATTTTTTTTGTAGTATTAAAAAGTTCTCAAATTTAAGTACACTTTTTTAAAACTACAGAAAATGTTGTCAACTATCCTATAATTCCATTTGGATTATTGCCTATTAATAGTGGAACCCAATAAAAAGGTTAACCTGGGTAAAAAATCAACTTATAATTTTTCCATGTTCAGCGTACAAAATAAATTATTTCTGCTTGCTTTCTGCTTTCAAGGTTGTGATTGAATTTAAAAGCGCACCCTCAAGCATTGATGCGGTTTATCGAAACTTGTCTGATATCTCACTCATGTGGACACAGTTAGAAATATGGGAGAAAGTTAGTGGATGCCATATCAGGTAAAATTTACAGGATTACTGTGATTACTGTTTGAATTCTATCTAAAAAATATAAAAAAATTGGTTCCTATTGTATATAATTTTATAATTTAAAAGTATGACCTGTAATCTTCATTTAAAAAAAACATTAAATCTCTATAGAATTTAATGTGCAGTTTATAATGCATTATAAATGTTACTCATTATTTTTAGAAGAAATGATTTTGTTACAGTAAGGAAGAATCTTGAAGATGTTAAGGAGACACATGTTCACCTAATTATTAGCTACCATCTTGATTTATTAAAAAAGTCTATTGTGTACGATGCTCACAGCACTAATTGGGAAGACGATAAACCACTATTCGAGGTAGGTAATTTTTGGAAAGGAATAATGCATGGAAAAAAAACCTTTTTTCGAACATTCTAATTTTCTTCTTCTAGGGAGAGAGGTGTTCGTTTCCTATTGAAATGTTCAATTTTTACACTCATGGCCTTGTACACGACTTGCTATCAACACTTCCTGTTCCTACATCTCAACGTATCATAAAAGAAATTTGTACAGACATGCTCAAGTTTTTTGCTTTTCGTTATGCAGGCATTAAACCATCTTATTCAAGATTAAAGCAAATCAAGTAAGCTCTATTATGTGCGCGCTGTTTCTGAATGTGTTGATTGCCAGGTTCTTTACAACAAATAGTCTTTTCCTCCTATTCTTTGTTATCGTTTCTTATAATTCATTGAAATAATACTGTTGTATCCATAAAGGGAAAATATTTAATATACAAAAATAAAACCAACCAATTGAAAGAGAGGAAAACTTGCTGAATCTGAGAAAAGCAATGAAAATCCTAAAAATAGAAAAAACATTTTTAAGTGCAAACATCTTAGCACTATTATATATTAATAATGGACTACCACTGAACATCAATAATATTCTGCTGCTTGTACCGGACAAATTGTACAAGATATGCAGAAATTGTTGTGGCAGTTTTATCGGTTTATAACATTATTTGGTAAGGTTTGCAGACAAGTTAGAATTTTCTGCCAATACTTAATCTTAACGATTTTTAAATGTGAAATATTATAGGGCAGACATCTTGGTGTTACTATCAACTTTTGAATCCATAATGTTATACCTAATTGAAAGTGCACAAGAATATTTCGATGTAAACAATCCGTTGTTCTCTTTCTGGCATACTCTGTGTGGATCTTTACTTGAAGTGTTGGTAAGTTAAAGGTGTTTGTAAGCATCCTAAAGTTAGTAGCTCCGTACTAATCATGTTTGAAAGCAAATTTATTCTTAAAAGTTATTTGGATCGAGTGAAAGACCAAATGACACTGTGTCTTCTGTATTTTAAATTGTGTAATGAATATAAAAAACTCCAGTCAGTGCTATGTTTATTTTTTTAGGTTTTTCTTACTGCTCCACTTAATGTGATCACTGCTTATCTGTCAGAGTTGGCTGGATCTGAAAACAATGAAGAAAGTATGGGAATAATTTGGTACAAGGATAAGTGCGTCTCGCCAAAGGAATTGTGAGTTGTTTTTCTTGTTAAGTAGAGCTGAATTTTTTTTGAAACAGTTGTTGGAAATATGACAAACTGCAAATATAAGACATTCTTGTGTACAAAGATATTTTTTACACAACGTTTTAATTACACTCTATCATATAGCAGGTACAAACCTGTTATTTGACACTCTGTAAAGTAAAAGGTTTGTAGAAGACATTGCCTTGTCACAAAATTACAGGTTATGCATGGTTTCATTATGATTTATAACTTTTATCCTCATCGTTAAGTTTTGTTTGTTTGTTTTTTTAAAAATTTCCTCAAAGAAAGTGTAGAAAATTACTTTTTGTCACCAGTTATTTTCGGTTTTCCAATTTAACGAAAACAAAGACATGCACAAAACAATAGATGTACATTTGAAAAGTTTATGTTGTGCCTTATGGGAGTTTGTATGGGAGCCTTATATGACTATGAATGAGCAATGATAAAAAGTTAACTTCTCTAGATTCATCCTATTTATGATTTTTCTGAAAATATTAATATATTGATTTCAGATATGCTGAACGATTAGTTACATTTGAAATTTTAATCAAGCAACCAGTGGTTAATTGGAACTTGCTGATAAAAGTAAGTGTACATAAGTACTTAGTCTTCTGCTTTGTTAGATTCTATGAACTTGCTTATTTGTGTATTCTAAAAAAATTCCTATAATGTTATTATACCAAAATGCAAAAGTTATACCTTTAAATTTTTTTATTGTGACCAAATTGTTTGTGTATGAATTTATTCAAATTTATTCTAATTTTTCAAAATAATTAGGAAGTCAATAGTATATATTAATATTCTTCTTTTTTAAGAATATGTTTTAATGGTGCTGTACAATTACAATTAACCCCTTTCTTCCTACCCAAACAGAAAATGTTTGTGTTTCGTTCAACACTTTATAAAAATGTTTTGGAACAATGCAACAGAACTACTTAACCACACACATCACTCTGTTTTAAAGAAGAATTTATTCGGTGTTTAATGCAGAGTGCTATCACCCCCCCCCCCCTTCCGCCTGCCAATCCGTATCAATAGTAAATTTTTATCCCCCCTTCTCAACTATTGTGAATTTTTATCCCACCCTAAACTACCAATTTACTTTAACTTCCTCCAATCAGTATATGTCCAAACAATTAGATAAGAAAGAGTGCAATTAATCTTATTTTACACTTGACTTATAGTTTATTGCTTCAAATAATGCTGATTTAGCAGTTTTAATTTGGAAATACGCAGGTAAGTAAAACATTATACTTTCTTCGTTAATAACACTGGCATCAGATTCAAGATAAAATGTGATTACTAACAAAATAAAGATTTTTTATAGTCTCAAACTTTAGGAAAAGATTATTGTAATCATTACTTTCATTCTCAGAGGTTAAATAAATAATGTTAACAACACTGAATGTCACAGTTCAAAATTTCATAAATGAAAAAGTAGAAAATTGATTTACATCAAATTTTATTGTATATATTATGAGAAAATTGTTAAAAATATCTAGTGTTAGGGAAATTAAATTATGCACAAGGTTGTCTTCTAGAACTGAATTTGAACAATTATGATTTGTGCACGGTCTTGAATTACTGTTAGGAAATTTTTTTGAATTGCTTTTGGAATTCTTAAGTGCGAGTATGCATTTATTCTTGACAAAATTCTCTCAGGTCTTTTTGATATTTAAAAATTGTTTTTAATTTTTTTTCAAAATTTTAGTAGCTGTTCATTTTATACAAGTTTGTGGATGTTTTATGAATAAAACTCTCTTTTTATTGCAGAATATTTAAAGCAAGTCACATACTATGAAGATGAAACTTCAAGTTGGAAAATGAATGAAATGTTCACTGGTACAAATATACGTGTAGCAGAAGAAGCATTAGTTAAAAATAGTTTCTTGAAACATCTTTATTACGTTCTGCTGAGAACTTCAAGTTCATCATATATTGCTTTGATGGCAAGTTTGATTGAGAAGTAAGTGAGAAATTTTAATAATCTTTTAATTGATGTAAACTAATTCCTTTTTACTGGTTATGATATAGATGTTATTTGGGATTAATGTCGTACAATTTATAGTGCGATTGTCTATTTAAAATAAAAATGGTTCTTATTTCAGTGATAATTCGAAGAGTTTCAAAGTTTCGGAAGGTGATGAGGTAAACAAATAATTTTTTTGATGCCATTTTTTCCAATATTTGTTTGATTTGCTTGTTTGTTCTTTCGTTTGTGTGTTTGTTCGTTCGTGCGCTTGTTTCTTCGCTCGTTCGTTGACTCGTTTTTTGTTCATTCGTTTGTTCATTCTTTTGTTTATTCATTCGTTCGTTCATTCAAGCATCTTTGTCAGTTTGTTATCTTTTTCTTAGATTCCTGTGTGGTTGGAACTGATTGCAAACCATTTAAAACCTGCTTTCTTAAGGTCTGTTGCCTATTAACATGTTGGGTTTTTTTATTGATTAGGCTCTTTCTAACCTTTTAAATATTTTATTAGGATTCTTCATCCGGCCATCGACCTTCTTCTTCATGAAGATGAAATGAAAGCACAACCTTCTTTCACGTTCACGAAACTTCAAACTTTGCCATGTGGTTGCCCTACTGTCGTCGAAACCGACGGAAAGAGCTTCAAATGTACGTTACTAAAAATTGTTAGAATGTACTATGATTGTAAACACATGTATTTTTTGATATTTTTTGTTTTAGCTGTGGCAAGCCTTCTTCATAGTTGTCTTATGACAACATTAAATAGTTTAACGGACACCATCACATCCATACCAGATGTTATTTGGGAGATGCTAGCATTTGTAAAAAGTATGAACCTTTTGCCACCAGCATTTGTTTTTTTGTTTTTTATAAATTTGAATAAATTGTATTAAAAATCTTTGTGAGCTGGATGCTGCCCACATACTGTATATAGTATTTTTGTTCTTTAAAAGGCGAGGAAAGATTCACTGCATCCTGGCTAAAACAAACACATCTTGGAACCAAGGTATGTTAACCCTAGCATTTTTTGTTCGATAGGCTTTTCAGATTATCAATTCAGAAAAATTATCTGGAAATTGAACTTCACAAATGTTTTTATTG
>JASGCC010002345.1:27500-28987 GCA_030067915.1 Hydractinia echinata
CGTTCCTACAATCGTCAACGTAAAATCGTAGCCAATTCTTTAGAAATAACTGCAATTCATACGCTTCAGAATGTTTGCCCTTCTACCGTTCCTTCTCAGTAACCCAGGATCAGTTGAACAGCATCTGCCAACATCACAAGAGCCACCAGTGAGAAAGATATCACTATCTTTAGAGACTACAAACTACTAATTGACTAGCAGTTAGCCCGTGCACACACATAAGTAATGTCCTGCAAGAACAAAAATTTGACTCGCATTTCATTGCTTGAGCCAGAGCCGTATTACCGTAAGAACTGAATGACAACTCAACAGTCTTTACAGCAACACAAATGTACTCTGATACCAACGCATAAGAGATTGTGTCACAAAGAAACAACTACAACCAAACTCTAGTCGAGTTCACTCATTTCACATTGCTTCTCTGTTCTACCCTCTCTACATTATATAGCACGTTTTTCCAGTTTCTGACTTCAAAGTGGGGACTTAGGAAAAAAAATCGATTTTTTTTTAAGTGAACCGGAATGTGCCGTAACACATGCGCGTTTGTTACTGAGTGGCCCGCTAACATTCCGAACATATTTCCATGACGGATAAACCTCAGGGGACCTGAAAATAACAGAATAGGGGCATATCGCACAAACGGCTTCAGAAATTGAAGAAGTGAGAGGGTACGCCACACCACAAAATTTTTTTTTTTAAAATTTGACCTTTTTTCGGCCTGTAACCATATGCAGAGCAGTAGCCTTACCCTTAGGCCTAACCTAGGCCTTCCCGTAACCCTGGCCCTAGCCGTGAGTCGTAATTCTTGCTGTAATCGATACACTTGTAATCCATATATACATACACTTGTAATCCATACACTTGTAATCCATACACTTGTAATCCATACATCTGTGTTTCCAAAAATTAAACCGAGGTGAGAAAGATAAATGGTACAGCACGCACCGATCACCCTTTTTAAAAAAATATTCAGGTAAGCACAAGATAACTGGTACTCCACGGTACAAAGCAGTTGGTTAAAAAAGGACTTGTCACAAAGTGACAAATCTGTCGAACAGAGGCTTAATCTCAGAAGATCGTAGCACAAAGGCTACTCTACTTTTTACAATACCACGTTCTTGTTTAAGTCGTCTGCATAGGATTTATCTCTGGAAATTTTAGATTTTGATAGTTGCAGCACCTCGACGGTTTTTCTCCGACTTAGTGCATTGGGACTTAGGAACGACAGAAGCCGTTCTATTCTTGTTCGCCTAAGATTATCCAGAGGTAATTATCATTGCTTTCTAGCACGGATTCTGACTTAGAGGCGTTCAGTCATAATCCAACAGATGGTAGCTTCGCACCATTGCTTTTTTCAAGCAAGTGCAATGCCAATTGTCTGAATCTGCGGTTCCTCTCGTACTGAGCAGAATTACTATTGCAACAACACTTCATCAGTAGGGTAAAACTAACCTGTCTCACGACGGTCTAAACCCAGCTCACGTTCC
>JASGCC010002346.1:0-28977 GCA_030067915.1 Hydractinia echinata
ATGTATCAGAAATGTACCAGCCACATATTTTATTGACCAAATTATGCTACATTGTATCACGTTCCACCATGAAAAAGAAGATGAGAAGTTTCAATTTATAAAAGTCAAAGTAAATAATTTTACAAAGTTGTTTCTGTAAATTTAACTGTTAAACACTATGGTAACACATTGTTTGAGCTGACATAATCTTGATTATCTTGTGCGATGATGAGGAGTGTTTTTTACATTTTATTTTGATCTTCCATTTGTGTTTACTTCATGCTTTGCCATTCGGCATGATGGTTATGTATTCCACAATATCTTCGACTTTTTCTAACAATGAAGAAGGGAATTATGGCAAACAATAATATCTGCGGAGAGGATGATATTTTGACAATCCTTTCATCAAGCTCTTTATATTTATCTGAGAGAACATCATTACATGACATCTGTGAAGTTTTAATTAAACGAGAAATTGTCTTGTTGTCTTGTAATTTCTTGTAAGATTATAAATTATTATTAGAACTGTAATATGAGAAAGTTAGCATTTAGTGACAATGGCGAAGCTATCGCCGACAAAAAATATTATTGTCTGAGATTTATTGATAGGGGTAAATGTTAAAACCACCTACGAATATGTGAAAGCCATTTTTAACGTAAAATGACATGCTTTGATATAATTTTAAAAATTGCCACGGATATGCTTCGGGTTGAAAATCGAATTATTTGAACCAAGAGTTAATAAAACTACTGAAAAAGAATTGATAAAAATACACCGGTTCGTTATTTATCCTTTCCATTCCATATACCTTTGCTCGAAAAAAATGATTAATACGCTGTTTTGTTAACACACTTTTGATGAAGTTTTTCTCTTACCTCCTTTATTTACCGCGGGAACAGATATAGCTGTGCAGATGATTGCAAGCGAAAGACAAATCAAAAGTACACACGGTATCTATCGCCAATTGTACATACAAACAAACCAAATCAAACATTCTGCATCCACCATTATATTGAGTTTGGTATATTACATCCAAGTGACAGACTTTGTGTGATCTGTAACGAAATGTTAAAATATCAATGGTTTTGCTTCTTGTGTGTGATGAGCTCTTATTGTTTACCTGTTTTAAAATAGTATTAAGGACTAGTTATATCTAGGTATCTGATCAGGTAACTTCACGAAGGAACTAAACTATAACCTTTGTCAACTTCACAAAATATCAGGAAACTAAGGATTACTTTATTTCATCAAAATTATATAATTTCTGAGTGTTTGTAACACTTCGTGTTTGTAACACTGGTATCGATATGGGCCCTGTGTTTTTGAAAGCATTAACTAGATATAATTTGGCATTACCCAATTTCCCCATAAATGACATGGCCATAGTATTGGTAACAGACAATGTTTAATGACGACTTGAATACCTTTCTAGTGATAACAAATTGAGATTCTACTACACGTGAAAATATGAAAGGGTTTTATTTCAGTCTGTCTTTAAAAGGATAGACAAGATTTCTACTACATAAAAATTTGGTAACTGATTCAAAATTATTTTCACACATTCTTCTTTGGCGATGTTTGGAACAAATTCCGCGGAAATAACTTTCACAAATTTGCAAAAACGTTCTTTTTTGAGTAAAAAATCTTAAAAGGTCAAAACCCAATAAATTAATCTATTTGGTAAATCGTATAAGGTATTTAGCATAATCAAAAGTCTGCATTCATTACTGTTTTAGGGAATCGAATAACCGAGGCATGTTGTAGCACTAAAAAAGAATGAAAACACCAAATGTTATTGTAGTTAATGATAAAAGGATAATTAAATCACTTTGAAATTTCCCCGCTATATGATTTTTTGTGGTGAAAGAACTTTTGCGTCGTTTAAAATATCCATGAGATCGCGTGAAAAAACCTTCGCGAAAATGACCAAAAAACGCAATTTGTGAAAGATTAACTTTACTTAAAGTCTTTAAAGTATTTTTAAAAATTGTGGCAAGATTGTACAACCTTGGATAAGATTTCTAATTCACAGCTATAAACAAAAGCAATACTCTATTCCGTCGCAATAATTTGTAAGCGTATTATAATCACACTAGCCGGGAAACCCGGCGTCGAAACGCCGGGGTAAGCCATAAGTCAAGGTGTGACCCGGCGTTGAACACTCTATGGAGCGTTTAATAAGAGCCGTAAACTGTGCACACTCCGTGGAGCGCAGTACAGTATGCATTATGTCCTAAATCAATTGCAGCGCATACACCATTGCAGTGTTGCGACGGTAACATATTTTTCAAAAAATAACTTTTCCACAACAATAGCTGAAATAAAAACAGTTATACAAACCATTGTTACTCCGTCATAACAAAAACAATCGGTCAATATTACTTTATTTTGCATAATGAGTTTCGGCGTTAAATTCAAAATTATTTGTGCAACCAGGTTGAACGCCTAGTACAGGCAAACAGCTTTGAACACACCAGTGGAACAATTAATAGTAGTCGTGAACTGTTGCACATATTCAGGTGAAGAGCTTTAGTACAGGTTTATTATGTCGTAAATCGCACACAATATAGTGTTTCAGGTGTAATATATATACATTTTAAAAATATATAATGTTACTGCAACTTTAGCAGAAATAAAAACACAGGTTACAACCCGTTGTTTACCCGACATAGCAAAACAATTAGTCAATATTATTTTATTTTGCGGAATAAGTTTCAGTAAAGGTTAACAAATTAATTGTGACACTGGACTGAGCGCTTAGTACAGGTAAACTGTGCGGCACATGCGTTTAGGCAAAAAAAAAAACTATTGCAGCTTTGGTTTACAAAACACAGGATACACTCTGTTGAAACGCCGGGTTAAGCCACAAGTAGCTGTGTTACCCAGCGTTAAACACCAGATTGAGTGATTAATAAGAACCGTCAACTGTGCCACACATTCAGGTAAAGCGCTTTAGTACAGCCATATAGTGTGTAGAAAATCAAGTGAAGTGCACACAACTTTATGGTGTTTCCGGTGTAATATACTATTCAAAAAATAACTTTCGACAACTTAGATTACAATTCATTGTTACCCCGTCATAGCGAAAGCAGCTGGCCAACCTTCTTTATTTTTCAGGGAATGTTCCCGGGAAAAGTTCAAAAAAATGTTAAGC
Organism: Hydractinia echinata; assembly: GCA_030067915.1. Taxonomy (NCBI): domain Eukaryota; kingdom Metazoa; phylum Cnidaria; class Hydrozoa; order Anthoathecata; family Hydractiniidae; genus Hydractinia; species Hydractinia echinata. The sequence continues at coordinate 3,135 of JASGCC010002346.1, forward strand.
TGAGCGCTTTAGGTAAACAATGTGTACTTTTTTCTGTAAAAAACGTTATCACAACTTCGGTTAAACAGAAACACAGGAAACAGCCCGTTGTTAACACCAGACTAAGCGCTTAGTACAGGTAGACTGTGTCGCACATGAGTATAGGCGTAACACCATTTTTAAAAAAAACTTTATTGCGACTTCAGTTTAAAAAAAATCAGTGTCATTATCAAGTTCAGTTAAAAAAATATATACTCAGCAATTTTATTTTTTCAGCATAAGCTTTCATAGCAGTAATAAAATTGGTAACTGCCTAACTGTATTTAGCATAAGAATTAAGAATTGTGTTGCAGCCAAACTGCATTATTTAGCTACTTTCACTTTTTAGCTAGAGGTAGCTAAAAGGAGTTAGCTAGGTAGACCCAACTTCAACATAAAAATAAATAACAATATACCAAACTGAATAAAAATTTTAAAAGAATAGGAATAAATAGAGATAGCTATAGCTAGCTAGCTGCCCTCAAAATCTACGTTTTGTAGCAAGATAAAACTTAAAATTGGTTTGTTTAAGATTTATACGTAGCTAGAAAACGTGATGAAATATTCACCTTAACATGTGAAAACATACAGAAACTAAATAATCCTAGGATAGGATACAAAGTAGTCAGAAGAAAAAAGGATTGAAAGGAGACCTACAAACTTCACACCATCACTTCCAAACTAAAAAAATGGCCGTCGTTAGCGTAGCATGTTTCCTCCGTCGCATGCTGAGGCCGCGAAGAACTTGGATTGGTTATAAGTGAAAATGGAGCCTTGTGATTGGTCTATTACGCGAAAGCTATCAAACAAAGCCGGTAAAAACGGGGTCTGCGTGGATCCGAAATAAAGCTGCAGGGTTGTGGGGATTTTCCGTATGTCTCGCTACTTGCGACGCCATGTTGCGCAGAGACAGACAAAATAGGGCTATTATAATAGAGATTGGATTTAGTGGCGCCTGGCCTATTGAATATGGCTTTCGCTTCGTAATTCCAAGGTCCGTGGTTTGGTCCACAGTGCGATCATGTTTACCAATTGCTTTTACAACAACTGCGGGTCAAACCAAGCTATGTGATGGAAATTGGCAATTCCTATTTATACCTAATGTATACAAGAACACAGAACGTGTTTAGTGTTTCCAACGGTAAAGTGACTATATCCTTTATAAATATTCGAAAAAATAACAAGAAGAAGAAGAATAACTGGAGTAGAGTTAAATTTTGATTGACAATGATTCAGCGTAAGTAAAAATAAAACTTACACAGCTGGACTTATCTTTAAACAAATATTCACGGAGAGGAGCATAAACATTATGATGCAAAGTGTGAAGAATAATTTTTGTAACCAAACAGCTCTCAGATATTTGTGCGATGCGAAAGTCGAAATGCCAGTGGTCATTAAGTAAACACCAACCCAACACGTTGCAGTTATATTTACTTGTTTTTGCTGATTAGAAATGGCCCACAATCCAGCACTTGACATGGTAATGCAGAAACCAAACGCAATTTGAAGGATGACTAATAATATAAAGATGATTTTAAAACAGAGAAGCATATAAACAAAGTAAAAAAATATCTTTGAAATTGAATATCTGCTCATCAATTGTAGGGCAGGCAAAACGGTTTTCAAAGTGGGCGCTGTAAAATGCTTCATTCTCTCCAAAATGGCCATAAATTGCTTCATTTTTGGTGCTTTTTATTTCAAATTACAGAAATTTCAGAAATTGGCAAAGAATACATTATATATTTATATATTTACTACACATTTTTAAATTTTAGCAAAACAGTTAAAGGAGTACCCCAACTCCCTCTCCGCCTGTTATTGAACCTGTGGGAAAAAGTTTTGTTAAGCTCAGGTTGTTGTTGTAGAAGTGGTAAATTGCGGTTGATTATTGAGCTAACGTCTGGGCCCCTTGGATTGAAACAGGCGGTGAAAATAACTGGATTTTTTTCAGAACGTTTCGTCATCTCTTTTCTTGCATCCGGAATACATTTAAGATTAGACGGAACAGCACTTGCACCACAAGTAACGTTGTTTATGTTGCATACTTTAGAAATTGCGGTAAGCAAGGAGTTGGTTCAACTTTATCTTGGAAATCAAGACTGACAAATTACAAATCACATATAAAAAAGAAGGTGCCATCCTGTAGAATAGTACGACATTTTACGGAAGAGTGTACCAACGACGCATTGCGGAAGCCCTACCTATTAACGAGATTCATAAACGAAGGTGAAAAGGGAAACTTAGCAAATATGTGTCAAAAATACTGCAAACTACAGAAAAACATCACAACATAACAACTCACCAACAACTCTGACTCTTCGTCTCCAAAGCAAAATTCTTTGCTGCGTATTTAACATTGCTTCAAATAAATATATTATGTATTTGTTGTTATAGTTTTTTATAGCGAATGGGCAAAAAAAGTAAAGCAATAAAATGCCAGTGCCAATGACAAACTTTTACTTGTTTGAGGCCTGGTTTTTTAATTCAAAATTCGTGTCGTCTCGTTAATACTTGTATTATCCTTTTTACCCTGAAAAGGATTGTTTCTTTGTTTTGTTGTTTTATTTTATGTTACTTGCGATTACGTTTTACGTTTAAAGTTAAAGAGAAGGAAATATAACGATGGCGATGTTTATCAATTCTATTTATTATAAGTAAAATAGCTATTAGAATCAGCTTTATTATATTTTTAATGGGAATGAAATGACGCAAAATGCAAAGGCGATGCGATACAGATACAGAGACGATGATAAATGGAGATGGGATAACATAATGCATTAAATTCATTAAAGATGACATATGGGGATCAGGGTCTTAGCATGATGATACACGAGGGTCATCCAACTAAACAATGCTCATGGTCACGTGATCTGATAGCGGGAAATAATTCAGAATGGCGACATGATGTAAACAAACAACGAGGCAGGAAACAGGAAATAATATCGACACTGAGCTTTATTTAGTCAACTAAAAACGCAAAAATTCACTTAAATCACTGTTCTTATTACAGAGAATATTTCCTGAAAATTTTTGTTTGAAGCTTTACATTTTATAAGATATTATGGACGGCGTGTTAAAAAATTATTTTGAGAAAATCGCAATAACTAAAAATATTCAGAAAATTGACTTTTTAAGGCCATAAATGACTATTTCCACAATAAGAATTTTAAAACCCACCAGCTTCATAAACCTTTTCTTATTTTGGTTTTGGTTTTATTCTGATCGACGCAGATTCTTAGCCCGAAGAATTTGTCGTCTAAATTTATTAGACTTGTTCTCTCTGTACTTAGATAGGCTCGATCATTCAATGTTCAGTTGTTTACATTCAGTCAAAGTATACCTTCCAGGAATCATTCCTAATTTCTCATATATATTTGTACACTAGCTGTAAATCCAATATTAAAATTAGCTACTGCATCATATGTCGCCGATTGCAAGTTGCCGAAACCAACATACGCGACTTTCAGAATATGGTTCTAAATTAAAGCGTTGAAAATCTCATTTGTATTTTGTATTTTTAATGATTTTGTCGTAATTATTTCTAGTCATGGACTTAGTCATATCCATTAAATGCGTAAATTTCTCAATGCCTCCGTGTCCTTGTCCTACTACTGGCATTGCGTAAGTTATTCGTTTATCTATATCAAATTCTCTTCTGGCAATTTTGGATGTATAAAAGTCTGCAGTAAATTTGCTTTGGGTACATTTAATCAGCAAAGATGATGGCAAACCACCTTTCTTTGAAATGTTTTCATTTAAGATTATCACGCATGTTCCACAAGTAGGACATAACGATATAACATCTGGCAACATCTCAGTGTCGATAATACGATATCCAGTTATTTTTTCCTTTATGGTTGGTGCAACAGCTTTAAAATGTTGTACTTTTTGTGAAGATGCAGTTCATGAATTAGATAAATTATATGTTTTGAGCTAGTCACAGATGTACAAAGTAATTCAGTGATATCAGTGATATATATAAAACGAAATTTGATTCGCTATTCACAAAGTTTACAGGGCTGCTATCGGCAATATTTTTAGAAGAATTAGATGATATTTTACCACAATATTTTATGAAAAACTTTTGGCATATTCTTAGTACAAATCTAGCGAGAAAAGTAACACTGAGTACTGCCAGTACTTCCTAACAACACTGAACTGAGCAAAAATATCCAGAACGCAGTTTATGCAAATTTGTTCGCTTTTTGCCTCATTTGTTCAACGGAAACATAGCTTTAGACTGAGGACTCAAGTCCTAACACAAAACCCCCTTCTCTCAAAATCCTACAAAGAACTACACAGGTGCTTGTAGGACCCAAATAGGGGTTGCTAAGAACGTTGCTAAGAATAAGAGATTGTGGTAGTCAAATAGATGCATTTAGATATAAAATTCAGAAAAATGATATTCATGTTCGGAATCTGCGTACCCAAACGTGTACAAATTATTTTTTGGATTTTTTTAAAGATTCCCTTAACATATTGACTTATGTAGTGTGATTGGTTCGTCTGCCACTCCGATTTCTGGGGACGGCGAATCGAATCCTGCTCGCTGCTTAAACGTATGTTGTCGATGCACAAAGTAATTTTGCTTCAATTTGATGATTTTGGCTCCCATGATCAAAGGTCCGATCGGGGTTAACTATTCTCATTATAGAATGCACACACGGATGTGCCATGGTAAACTTTTATCTATATATACACGAGTTTTTGCTTAGCAATTCAAATAACAAAAAGCATTCTTTTGTGGCTGAATTACGTTATTCTTCATTTTGATTTTAGTCAAGGCAATCTAGGTTGTGTCTATTCTTCCCAGATTTAAAGAAATTGCCCGATTTTTCAATGTATTTCTCTGCTGACTTTCGGGACATAATTTTGCGGCGTGTTTCTTGACGATCGAAAATTTTATGCCAATTGATAATAAACAAAATGACTGTATTTTGTAGAAGTGTGATAGATGACTGTGCAACTAATTTTTATGAAACGGTAAATCGATGAATCTGTGCAAGAGTCAAACAAAACGAATTCAATTAATAAGGATCCGCACAAGAGATGTATTTTGTCATATGCTGTCCATAAACTTGTAATTGCACTTGCCCTTGGCAAAAGATTAACCTACCAAGAAAATGTTTATGCTACACATACAGGTTGTCCTCTTTTAATAGTTGTTACTCAGCATAACAACTATTAAAAGAGAAATGGATATTTTAGGAAGTTCACGTGTCGCAAAAATACATGACAGTGATTGTCACAAAATACATCTTGCCTGACCACAAGCTTAAAAAGTTGGTGATACCGATTGACTGTGTTGTTGATGATTGTGATGATGCAATTAATGTTACTGTATCATGTAGTGGATCTAAAAAAAAAGATGACGCAGTCCCTTATAAATATACATTGCATGGAGTCGATACCTTAATTTGCACTTACCTATTAAGTGCTATTCCATGCAATAAACTTTTCAGGAACATAAAATTCAATTCGGGTGATCATGAAGTCCCGCATGGTTATACATTGCATATACCCGAACTTCCGAACTAGGGACTAGCGTCGACGAATAAAACAATACGTTGTGTTTTCTTTTTTCAATAATATTTACATATAGTCAATATTTTTCCGTTTTTGAAATTTTCCAGAAATACACATTACATATAGTAGCATATAACCCTAAAGGAACCAATAAGATATTTTCACCTCGCGCAGGAAGTTCATTTATGAGACAATTATTGACGAATAGGAGCAACCAATTAGCTAATTGTTTCAAAATTAAAAAAGATTTCTTTATCTTCGTATAAAAATGGCATTTGGCTATAAATTCTCTGTAACGTATCCTGATCTTCTTTGCTTCGTCTGAAAACTGTGTTTTGCGCGTTTTTTGACTTTTTGAGAGTCGCAGTGTCTTTGCTAGCTCCAGTCAATCTCTTATCTAGAAATATAAAAAGAAAAAATAGTTAATAAAAAAGAAATTTGATAAAGATACATTATTTTGATAATATATTTTTTTTGTGACCACCATAAATGTTCGTTAACATCGTAGGAATTTTACTAAGAATTTTTTATGGAGCCCGGACTCATTTTTTTCTATTAAAGTTAATTTCTGCAATAGTCCCGTCTTATCATAGAAATATGAAGAGGCTATGTCTATGGTCTATTTCTATGCTTTACTAGATGTTCTCATTGGGGAAGACAAATTAAAAAATCAGACTTCATTGGTTGTATGCTTATTTGGTATGGGTTTTTTTTACCTTCTTTGGCATGAGGTTGGAGAGGATCTATGACAAAAACTTGGCGCTATTGTAGTATGAGATACAGTGGAAAAATTAGGGTACTTATCTTCATGCTGACGTCAGCATTTTTTGTGTGATGTTCCAACAATTTCAAAATAGGAGAAAGTACCATTACCTATTTAAATTGCGTTTGTTGTTTTAATTTTTCTGATAGTGATATAGGGTATATAACATGGAAAATCGTTGCAAAATCCTGATATATGAATTATTGATCGGATATGACAGTGAGAATCGAGAAGAAATGGCTCAAAAGGGCGGCTAAACTTACACAAAATGTTTGTCTTAAAGACATGAACACTTCGTAAAATTCTCATACTCACATGATTTTTAGGTCAGAATTTATACCGATTTGCATTTTAAAGTTATGGTTTTGTGCAATGTCTAATAAGTCAAACTGTCATCAACAATTGTAGTCAATTTTTTAGTACAGATATACCAATCATAAATATATTAACAGTCACAAAGTTTCATAACAATTGAACAAGTACCACAGAAGATATCTAAATTGAAATTTGCGACGGACACTTTATACCCCTATACTGAATCTTGTTTTTTAAGAAAAAGCATTGTTATTAACAATAAAATTGAGAGTTAATGTTCGCGTTCAAATACTCGTTTCGGACTGATGGCCATTCATTTTATATTATTTTTTTACTTAAATTCCATACCCAGAGAAAATAAAAACAATTATTTACCGAATCAGTAGTTTCTGCAGAATGAAAGGCTTACCCAAATAAATTAAATCATTCTCCTTCCGAACTATTTCATCATCGTGAAATATCCCATCATACTTCACTCTTATACCACAACCTCCTAAGTCGTCATTATCAACATACCAATGATGATATTCTTTTGATTCATAAGCAATTAGGATCGTATCTCTTTCAGGAAATGCTGCAAACTTGTACTGTTGGCCTTTCTTTTGCCATTCATCCCATATGCTATCCAGCATTGCATGATGGCTCCAGAACTCCGGGGAATATGAAGCATACACCGTTGCCATGTGACCACCTAAAGCGAATGACAACAACATGTTATTTCTATGAATACTTTTTCATGAATTTGCTGACTCACTTATATTCACTTTGCTCCGGGTCTTATTGGTGTTGTGCATTAAATAACAACATTTTACTGTATTTTTAGAATGTTTATGTGAGGATCGATGTCAGTGATGACAAAATAGACAAACATGTGACGAATAAAGAAAGGTTTTAAGGGTTTTTCAATGGGGTAAACATGAAAAATGGCCAAACATGGTGGTTTCATACACAATTTATTGGTATGGTTTTGTTTGAAAATGCAATTTCATACTGTTGTCTCAAACTTGTAGAAGTGTATTTTAACCAATCTAGAAGGTTAACATTTTAAAAAACGTTTGCTCAGTAGCTCCCTACCATAGTGGGGCTTCATTAATCATTTAATGTGAAAAAGATTCATAAATTTACAATCTCGCCTCAGCAACTGAAAACATGTAGCTACGCCAATGCTTTTAACCTTGACGTTTATGAATAGAAATATACCATTGCACGGTAATCACCGAATGCTTTACTTAACTTTTCGAGTATGTATTTAGTGGGAAAAGAACGACTTTCCACCCCTTGCTGTCTACGAAAATATTACTCAACAAAGGATTCTTTTACAACAACGTATAACTGTCTCTTTGAACCGCAGCATGATAACCTGCCTTTGGGCAATATCTTGGTTTTTTATCTTCTCAAAAGAAAACCCTCGTAGCACCTAAATGCATCCTTTTCGGTTTCGCCTCACTCATATTAAAAAGTAAAAATACCTGAAAACGAGGATGTGCCTAAATGCAGGTTCTCTTATATCAAATGATGCAACACCATTAAGTCCCGATATCAAACGGGCGAAAAAAAATTAGATATTTAGAAGTATGTAAACTTTTCATGTAAACTAATTTAAAAGGACTTGAATAATAAAAATTCAGAATTTCAATATCAGTATTATTATTTGCCAACGAATTATTATGTATGCCGTAAGTATTTTAAAAATGCGAAGTCAGAATAATTCTAAAAGGTTACTTTAAGAATTTTTTTCGTCTAGTCGTTAAAAATATTTACCGACGCCGTTGTGCATACGATTATGCCAATCGGCTCTAACAACTGCGTCTAAATCTTTGAATTTCTCGTTTGACAATGATTGTATTACATGTTTGACAGCTTTCAAAGAAACTGACTCTCCACCAAATCTGCGTCGTAAGCAATTCGTATATATAGAATTACTTAAAGCTTTGTCTACACAGGAGATATTTCCAGCACAAGTTTGAGTCACCATTATGTTTTTTTTCTTCACATTTTTCGAAGTCGTCCATTGTGAATATTTGAACTTCCCTGTGGTCACACAGAACGTGCTTAAAAAATCTCCATTTCCACCGAATCCGCCCATGTTTTTCCACATGTGATAAGACGGTGTAATTGACCACAGAACCTCTGAGTACAAAGCCCAAATTCCAGACAGGAACTGTTACTCGACAATCCACCAAACGCAATAGATTTTCATAACCAAGAAGATATCTGGAGTAACGAAAGAGAATTTAATTGACTTTAATGAAGAAGAAGATGACCTTGTAAATATTAAGGATATATAAAAAATATTTCACATATCAAAAAAATATTTTTTGTAAATAAACGCCCCTCTTTTATTAACGCCCCTCTCTAAAAATTCTTAAAAATTTTAATGAAACGCCCAGGGCGTTAATTGAAGAAAATACGGTAGTTGTAAAGCCTGGTTGCATATTAAGAATTCTAGAATACAGTTGTTAGCATTCGCATTATAAGTGGCTTTCGACACACCCTGGCAGACCCGTGTAAGTCAAGATGTTCTATCTGGTAATATTTTCAAGACAACAGCAATGATAGCACAGCTAATATTGAGATTAACAGAACATTTTATCAAACATTCTGAAAAGCTTGTTCTGCGGTCATTTATATTCTCATGTTACACGATCAGTTAGAAGACCATATCTACTCCTTGTTAACACGCTACTTAAAGCCACTTGAATGCATTCTACCGACTTACTATTTAACATCATGGAAGACAGAGTTTGATTGGGAGTCAGCCAAGGCGAGGGATGATAATGGCGTATAATTGGCAGGACACTTATTTAGTAGGAGCTTTGTTGTGAACAGTCGGGGTTTTTTTGATAGTTTGACGCAAATCAGTTCTTTGGGAAATTTAAACTTACTTTCTATGCCAGGGAAAGAATTGATCTACTTTGTGAATTCCCTTGATAAAGTACAAATGATGTATTTGTGAATACTTCTCGTATGTATGATTATATCTTTTGTTTGTTGATATTTCTTTAAAAGCATTCGTATAACGTTGCCTTTCTGCTAATGACATACTCGAAAATTCTTGCCGTACTCGATAACAGTTAGTTAGTCTGCCATGTACGCAGTTACATGTTCGACCACATTCATCTTTGGTGGGAGACGTACATAAGTTTAAGTTGTCTAAAAATATATATGATTGTGTCATAAATAAATAACTGGAATAGCGGCGTGCAGGCATGGCCTGCCCATTATCTTTTATACATTATGATAAATAAGAAAGATCATTCTTATTAAAAAAAATAATGAATAAATAAAAATTTATTGCTACATGAACATTTTATGGAGCAAAGGAATGTCTCTGACAAAATGCTTTCCATCTTTTCACTTAAAAACCAACGCAATTTTTTACCTTGTGTTAAACTTAGGACGAATGAAGGTACGACACAATGAGGTCCCCTTTTGGCATGGCAATCTCTTTTGGATATGATGCTAATTGTAATGAATAATTCGCACAACAAAATGGCAGCCTTTGCGGATCACTTTCCTGCAGCAGGGAAGCTAGTCTTGCGACAATGTTCGCACAACAAATTGCCAGCCTTTGCGAATGACTTTTCTGCAGCAAGGAAGCTTGCAGCCTTGGTGGGACCAACTATTTTAACTTGAATTAAGCTTTGGATATCACCCGCAGCTTTCAAGGTCGTGGTTGGTTGTTTAAGTGGAAAAAACAACTGCAGCGAGAAACGTCATTAATGGAACAAATGTCCAAATTACGTTACAAAGAGACCGACATCTTGGCGAAGTAATTGGGAACGCGGGAATACAATACAACGCATTTAAAGGGATGGTTGCGAAGTAAGTCAAGGAAGTCAATCTCCTGTCAGATATGGCGATAACTTAACCACAGACAGCATATACCTTCTTTGTTAATGGATATCAACACAAAGTGACCTACTGTCTACGTACGATAACCGGAACTGAAGATTATTTGTTACCATTAGACGAAGCTGTCAGACACAAGTTTATTCCAGTGATTACTGGCAGTCATATTGTCAATGACAACGAACATAAACTTCTGGTTTTGCCTCCTAGATCTAGAGGTTTTGGAATCAGGATCTTTTCAGAAATTGAACTAATTGAACACAACAGCTCTTGAAGTGTGATAACTATGCTTATTGGCCAGAGACGAACGCAGAGGATGACAAGACGAAACAAAAGATTTAAGCACAACTACCACTCAGACAACAAAATACACTCGATTTGTTGCGAATTAGTGAGAAAGAAAAAAAGAATTAGCGAGCCCAACACAAGAACTGGTGTCTCGAATTGGTTGGCCATTCTTCCCAAGAATGGTGATACGATTTTAATAAACAATAATTCTATACGCAATAAAGATTCGTTATAATTGGTTCTTGGAACGTTTTGCCTTCTCAATGCATACGTGGATATCGATTTGACTTGAACCATGCTCTCTAGCGTAAGAAAGGTGGATTCATGACGTGTCATCATAATGAATTCCAAGACAGCATCTCCGCTTGAAAAAGTATGTAAAGATGTCAGAACTGAGCCGATTCTGTTAAACTGACAAGTGAACGATTGGACAGAAGAACAGAAACATCACAGATGAAGCAAGATTAGATGTCACTGCAACTAGTTTTTGGATCTCTGGCTAACGAGTATTTTTAGAAAGAAGGTTTTTTATCTCAAAGATACAAGAGTCTAAAAATGTACAGATGTTCTCGAATGAACTTAGAAGGAAAAGAAAGGCAATACAATGATCGCGTCCTTTAGGTAAAAAATGATTTGTTGCAAAGGATTACCTCTATCCATTGCGTCCAACATTATTTGGACAAAATTTTGCTTTTCACTATTGAGATTGGCGTTAACCTGTCTTCGAGGGTCTCGCTCCTTAAACGATGTTCTATATGTAGACAATTATTAACTCGCTAACCGAGCGAGCATCCGCGGGATGAACTAAAACTAATGACATTATGAATCGGCTTTTTATGTGAACTGTGTATTGTTTCATTTTTGTACTTGTATGTTAGTATTTTCAATAATTGTAAAAAAAAATTCTTCACCTTTTAAAAATGGGAGAGATTTGATTATATCCCCGACTTCCATAGCCCTCACATAGCGCACTAGATTTTTAACGTCACTCGTGCTTTTGTCGCTTGTTAAATACACGACAAATACGTCGCCACGACGAGCTAACCTTGTCAGTAGACTTTGTTTATGAGTGGACAGAATCGTTTCTGTGATTAACAAAAATATATATTTATCTTCAGAAAACTCGTGGAAAATGTCGATAGCAGCTATCTTTAAAATCTTTCCCAACGACTGAAATCTCCTGGTTGAATTTCTAAACAAAAACAAAAACAAAAAAACTTGTTTTATTTTTTTCAAATTATTAACTAACTAGTTATCAATATCGTAACAAAACAGGATCCTAGAAACAGTTGTAAACGCAGAGGAATGTCAATCATCTTTTTATTAGACAATATTACTTTTATTCGTATACACGCCATTCTGATAAGCTATTTGTGGGTGTCGTTAATATATCGCCGCACGTAGTGTACTGGGTCTGCAGCTTCCAGTTTTGGGCAACAAATCCCGCTCACTGCCAGACAGTGTGTTAGCGAAGCACGAAGTAGCTCTACTTCGATATGAGTACTTCTATTTCCATACAGATTGTAATGAACACAACTGTCCTTAACCTACCTTAACTTACCCTAATTTTTGCAGCCCACTGATTTTCGTTATTTATTATCGCACCTTTAATTTAATTAATTTGGCAAAATTCTCACGACATTTTTAATATTTTACGAACTTTAATTAACAAGTCACAGAAATTTATAAAATCGCATTATTCCCCTATATACAAATATTCGATTTATCACCTGCCTTTTTTTTAATTAAAAAACTTATTTTTGCGTATTAAATTTATGACTAAAGACCTTTTTTGCGCAATATTTACCTTCTCGCTGCTTTTTTGCGCTACAGTAATCAAGGCGCGAAAATTAGTGGAATTTCAAATTCGCAAAGCATGTCTACTTCACTGTAAACATTCGAACACATTGTAGCTCCAATAGTCAGAGGTCAATCAAAATCTAAAGGAGGCAAAAATTTATTCCAACCTTTTTTTGGAAAAAAGAACATAAAAAACAACAATATCGTTTTCTAGCCCAATAAAAATTATTCTGTTACATTGGATTTTGGCCCCCTGTCCCTGAAGAAAACAGAATTGCTTCCGACGGGGCTGTAACTCAAAACTACTAGGTTTGGAAGTAGATATTAAACACTTACTGAAAGCTCTGTAGTAAACACTTCTTACTCTGAAATTCATTGACTCTTTTAGAGACTCCATTTGTTGAATGAAATGCTATTCTATAACGTCTCAAAGATATTCCATCCAATACTTGCTTCAAAACTTCAGACGAAAGAGAATGTTTATTTTGGTCAACGTCGATGAGAGTTATAACATTCTCCTTTCTAGTAATATTTCCTGAAAGAAAAATAATTGCAGGTGTATATCCTGGAAATGACAATGTTGAGATTATCAGAAAATGCAACTGAAACGAGGATTTCATGCTGTTAGTGCTGAATATTTGTGTTCACCTATTTTCATATTACAGCTGTATTCTGTCTGTCTGCCTGGGGGATGCAGAGTTAAAAGTGATTTATTAAAACAGGCTGATAACGACACGACATAGAGGTGACATCAAAGTTTGGTTCGCTTGTCTCCTAAATACCATTTTAGGTCAAAATTAGTTGTGAAACAAGAGTTCTAAACTTTCAAAATTAACCCTTTTAACAAGTCAAGCCATCGTTTACAAAAACTAAGTAAAAAAAAAAAGGCACAAACCTTGACACACAACAAGTAAATACCAGAATAAAATTACTAAAATATTCATTCTCATTAAAATGTTGCTCTCATTTTTATTTGCACTTGTTTGTTCTTTTGGAAATATATCCCACCTTTTTTGTTTTGATGTTCGACATTCAATACTTTGTGTTACTTGTTTTTTGTGAAAGAATGCAGGAGTTATATAACAGATATAATGACTTGATTTGAAAGGATACTCATTTTTAAATCAAATTAAGTGATAATAGATATTTAATTAATAGAAATTAAATAAAAACCTAGTTGATTAGTAAGTCCTGATTGTCAATTTCCTACACTAATCTTTCCTTCCTTTTTTAAACATCTGGGATAAAACTTTTGTATATGACATCAAAATCAGCCAGGAGGTTTTGGAGTACCCAATACTCCTTCATCGTTGATTTATCATCTATAAGGTGGATTTAAATTATAAAAATTTAGGTGTATTAGAATAGTAATACATCCACATCCATGTGAAAATAAATTCATTTTCATTTTGCTAGAAAGTATATAAAACCGTCACAATAATATTTAGGTTTTTTTTATATTTCTTCGTGCTTCCATTAATTGTTTTCATAGCACATAAAAAAGTTTGTTATTCAATATTTTTCAGGAAAATTAAATAGCTTTAAATATGCACAAAAATTAAAAACTCTGTCGGATCAAAAATTCCCGCCTTTACGCTTCCTTGTGCGTCCGACAATTATCTAGGCATCGACAACAACAAAAGCATTACGGGTATCCCAAGGAGGTATTTCCGTTTTCCAAGATAACAAAATAATTTAAACTTCGTATTTCCTAAAAAAGAACGATGTGTAATGTAATTGATTGGATACTTCCTTGTCGGACAGGTGAAACATGTTTCACAGAAATTGGGAAGAAACGGTTCCTGCTCCAGATGACGGCCGTTTTGGCAAACTGATCATTCTCGTTGTTTTGGCAGTCTACACCTATCGTATTTCTGCGGTTCTGTTTCATTTTAATTTGGATGAGATCTATTTCTTTAACTGCGTTACGTTAGGAAGCGTTAATTTTTATCAATTTACGAATGTTGATAATTTTGGGGAAAATGAACACAAAAATTTACCAACATTCAAAAACTCTGCAAATTTAAAAAGATTGGTGAATGCAACGTATTTGCAATGTACATTTAACTGAAGAAACTGACTACAAAAAACTTATGGCGCGCGATGATTTTCACTTGAACGGGTCTGTATCAAAACATTCTGCAGCAGTACACCCACCCTCAAACAGAACGTTATATGCTTTTTGTATGTTTCGTGTGTATTAAACAATCTAAAATTGTAATGAATTTTTTCATTCGGTGGTCAAGGCATAATCCATCTGCTCACTTCGATCGTACTAAATTAAAACCCTAACACTATTGCTTGCACAAACGAATAGGGGCGTAGCTCACATTACTTACTTTGTTACGAAAAATCAAAAATAGATACATGTTCCATTTTAATACTTTTAAAATTTAAGACACCTCTAAAAAGTGAGAATCAGTGTATGCTATACCAAACTTTTTAAATTTTATAGCTAATACACCCGCAACATCATTGGTAATTTTTAAGCGTCAATTTATTGTGTCATGTTACGACTACAAAAAAAAGTTTATGTAAAAATCCATAAATCCTGAAAAAATTAAAATCATTCAACAAATGAATACAGTAAAAAATAAATAATTTGTCTTAAATTTGGAATAATTATTTTCGCATCTTTTTTTGTTTGTTCCCTGCGCCAAACTAAAAATGCGTTGTCATTTTTAAATTTTTGAACCAATTTTTGAACACAGCGGTATCCAGGTGATAAAAATTAAAATTTTGGGATCACCAACTTTGTCGCGATGCTTCGTTTCAAGTGCCACACGAATAGTTCCCCTTTGATTTTCCCATACTGCATTGCGAATGTATTAATTACGAAGATAGTAGCTCTATCTGTATAGTTCCCCTTAGATTTTCCCATACTGCATTGCGAATCTATTAATTACAAAAATAGTAGCTCATCTGTAACAAGTTTTATATTAATTTAAGTATATTTTCTATTATATTGATAAGGTCACTCGTCTTAAAGCAATCCGATCATTAACTCGCGAAATTAGGGAGCCAATCACATTTGAATTTCAACTGACCAGTACCAGAGCTACTTTTTTCGCGCTAACACGGATATCAGAAAGCAAAAAAAACGCTCTGGGGACGAGATTGCGTGTCTTCAAAATGGTTATATTTGTCAAAACATTGACCTAATGATCCTTTAGATTAGGAAGTCTTTTAAGATTGAAAAGAATAGGTATATTGGAAAAAGAGTAATAGTGGTATGTATCCTAAAATCAGTGTACCTACTTTCTCCATTACGTGAAAAATTTGAGTTTCTATTTTTACTATATGTTATCAAAGTGTGACAACGGTGGAAATAAGAAATGACAATTGAGACAAATCTGCAGTCAGCGTGAAATCAGCGAAAAACATTTAGAACAACATACGTAAACAGTCTTAAGTCATATTAATCGTTGCAAACGCAAAAAAATATGTATAACACTTGAAGCAAAAATAGTATAGCCAGACGCATTGAAGACATTTGAAAGAGAACTCTTCTTTGTTGGAATTTTTGAAGTTGATGTGGTTGTTGATGTAGTTTTGGTTGGATTATCTGTTGTGGAAGGACTTGAACTACTCGTTGTAGATTTTGTTGTTGTTGCAGTTGTTGATGCAGTTTTGGTTTGATTATCTGTTGTGGAAGGACTTGAACTACTCGTTGTAGATTTTGTTGTTGTTGCAGTTGTTGATGCAGTTTTGGTTGGATTATCTGTTGTGGAAGGACTTGAACTACTCGTTGTAGATTTTGTTGTTGTTGCAGTTGTTGATGCAGTTTTAGTTGGATTATCTGTTGTGGAAGGATTTGCACTTCTCGTTGTAGATTTTGTTATTGTTGCAGTTGTTGATGCAGTTTTGGTTGGATTATCTGTTGTGGAAGGACTTGAACTACTCGTTGTAGATTTTGTTGTTGTTGCAGTTGTTGATGCAGTTTTGGTTGGATTATCTGTTGTGGAAGGACTTGAACTACTCGTTGTAGATTTTGTTGTTGTTGCAGTTGTTGATGCAGTTTTGGTTGGATTATCTATTGTGGAAGGACTTGAACTACTCGTTGTAGATTTTGTTGTTGTTGCAGTTGTTGATGCAGTTTTGGTTTGATCATCTGTTGTGGAAGGACTTGAACTACTCGTTGTAGATTTTGTTGTTGTTGCAGTTGTTGATGCAGTTTTGGTTTGATTATCTGTTGTGGAAGGACTTGAACTACTCGTTGTAGATTTTGTTATTGTTGCAGTTGTTGATGCAGTTTTGGTTGGATTATCTATTGTGGAAGGACTTGAACTACTCGTTGTAGATTTTGTTGTTGTTGCAGTTGTTGATGCAGTTTTGGTTTGATTATCTGTTGTGGAAGGACTTGAACTACTCGTTGTAGATTTTGTTATTGTTGCAGTTGTTGATGCAGTTTTGGTTGGATTATCTGTTGTGGAAGGATTTGCACTTCTCGTTGTAGATTTTGTTATTGTTGCAGTTGTTGATGCAGTTTTGGTTGGATTATCTGTTGTGGAAGGACTTGAACTACTCGTTGTAGATTTTGTTGTTGTTGCAGTTGTTGATGCAGTTTTGGTTGGATTATCTGTTGTGGAAGGATTTGCACTTCTCGTTGTAGATTTTGTTATTGTTGCAGTTGTTGATGCAGTTTTGGTTGGATTATCTGTTGTGGAAGGACTTGAACTACTCGTTGTAGATTTTGTTGTTGTTGCAGTTGTTGATGCAGTTTTGGTTTGATTATCTGTTGTGGAAAGACCTGAACTACTCGTTGTAGACTTTGTTGTTGTTGCAGTTGTTGATGCAGTTTTGGTTGGATTATCTGTTGTGGAAGGACTTGAACTACTCGTTTTAGATTTTGTTATTGTTGCAGTTGTTGATGCAGTTTTGGTTTGATTATCTGTTGTGGAAGGACTTGAACTACTCGTTGTAGATTTTGTTATTGTTGCAGTTGTTGATGCAGTTTTGGTTGGATTATCTATTGTGGAAGGACTTGAACTACTCGTTGTAGATTTTGTTATTGTTGCAGTTGTTGATGCAGTTTTGGTTGGATTATCTGTTGTGGAAGGATTTAAACTACTCGTTGTAGATTTTGTTATTGTTGCAGTTGTTGATGCAGTTTTGGTTGGATTATCTGTTGTGGAAGGATTTGAACTACTCGTTGTAGATTTTGTTATTGTTGCAGTTGTTGATGCAGTTTTGGTTGGATTATCTGTTGTGGAAGGATTTGAACTACTCGTTGTAGATTTTGTTGTTGTTGCAGTTGTTGATGCAGTTTTGGTTTGATTATCTGTTGTGGAAGGACTTGAACTACTCGTTGTAGATTTTGTTATTGTTGCAGTTGTTGATGCAGTGTTGGTTTGATTATCTGTTGTGGAAGGATTTGAACTACTCGTTGTAGATTTTGTTGTTGTTGCAGTTGTTGATGCAGTTTTGGTTTGATTATCTGTTGTGGAAGGACTTGAACTACTCGTTGTAGATTTTGTTATTGTTGCAGTTGTTGATGCAGTTTTGGTTGGATTATCTGTTGTGGAAGGATTTGAACTACTCGTTGTAGATTTTGTTATTGTTGCAGTTGTTGATGTAGTTTTGGTTGGATTATCTGTTGTGGAAGGATTTGAACTACTCGTTGTAGATTTTGTTATTGTTGCAGTTGTTGATGCAGTTTTGGTTGGATTATCTGTTGTGGAAGGATTTGAACTACTCGTTGTAGATTTTGTTATTGTTGCAGTTGTTGATGCAGTTTTGGTTTGATTATCTATTGTGGAAGGACTTGAACTACTCGTTGTAGATTTTGTTATTGTTGCAGTTGTTGATGCAGTTTTGGTTGGATTATCTGTTGTGGAAGGACTTGAACTACTCGTTGTAGATTTTGTTATTGTTGCAGTTGTTGATGCAGTTTTGGTTTGGATTATCTGTTGTGGAAGGACTTGAACTACTCGTTGTAGATTTTGTTATTGTTGCAGTTGTTGATGCAGTTTTGGTTGGATTATCTGTTGTGGAAGGATATGAACTACTCGTTGTAGATTTTGTTATTGTTGCAGTTGTTGATGCAGTTTTGGTTGGATTATCTGTTGTGGAAGGATATGAACTACTCGTTGTAGATTTTGTTGTTGTTGCAGTTGTTGATGCAGTTTTGGTTGGATTATTTGTTGTGGAAGGACTTGAACTACTCGTTGTAGATTTTGTTGTTGTTGCAGTTGTTGATGCAGTTTTGGTTGGATTATCTGTTGTGGAAGGACTTGAACTACTCGTTGTAGATTTTGTTATTGTTGCAGTTGTTGATGTAGTTTTGGTTGGATTATCTATTGTGGAAGGATTTGAACTACTCGTTGTAGATTTTGTTATTGTTGCAGTTGTTGATGTAGTTTTGGTTGGATTATCTGTTGTGGAAGGATTTGAACTACTCGTTGTAGATTTTGTTATTGTTGCAGTTGTTGATGCAGTTTTGGTTGGATTATCTGTTGTGGAAGGATTTGAACTACTCGTTGTAGATTTTGTTATTGTTGCAGTTGTTGATGCAGTTTTGGTTGGATTATCTGTTGTGGAAGGATATGAACTACTCGTTGTAGATTTTGTTATTGTTGCAGTTGTTGATGCAGTTTTGGTTGGATTATCTGTTGTGGAAGGACTTGAACTACTCGTTGTAGATTTTGTTGTTGTTGCAGTTGTTGATGCAGTTTTGGTTGGATTATCTGTTGTGGAAGGACTTGAACTACTCGTTGTAGATTTTGTTATTGTTGCAGTTGTTGATGCAGTTTTGGTTGGATTATTTGTTGTGGAAGGACTTGAACTACTCGTTGTAGATTTTGTTATTGTTGCAGTTGTTGATGCAGTTTTGGTTGGATTATCTGTTGTGGAAGGACTTGAACTACTCGTTGTAGATTTTGTTATTGTTGCAGTTGTTGATGTAGTTTTGGTTGGATTATCTGTTGTGGAAGGATTTGAACTACTCGTTGTAGATTTTGTTATTGTTGCAGTTGTTGATGCAGTTTTGGTTGGATTATCTGTTGTGGAAGGATTTGAACTACTCGTTGTAGATTTTGTTATTGTTGCAGTTGTTGATGCAGTTTTGGTTGGATTATCTGTTGTGGAAGGATTTGAACTACTCGTTGTAGATTTTGTTATTGTTGCAGTTGTTGATGCAGTTTTGGTTGGATTATCTGTTGTGGAAGGACTTGAACTACTCGTTGTAGATTTTGTTATTGTTGCAGTTGTTGATGCAGTTTTGGTTGGATTATCTGTTGTGGAATGACTTGAACTACTCGTTGTAGATTTTGTTATTGTTGCAGTTGTTGATGCAGTTTTGGTTGGATTATCTGTTGTGGAAGGACTTGAACTACTCGTTGTAGATTTTGTTGTTGTTGCAGTTGTTGATGCAGTTTTGGTTTGATTATCTGTTGTGGAAGGACTTGAACTACTCGTTGTAGATTTTGTTATTGTTGCAGTTGTTGATGCAGTTTTGGTTGGATTATCTGTTGTGGAAGGACTTGAAACTACTCGTTGTAGATTTTGTTATTGTTGCAGTTGTTGATGCAGTTTTGGTTTGGATTATCTGTTGTGGAAGGACTTGAACTACTCGTTGTAGATTTTGTTATTGTTGCAGTTGTTGATGCAGTTTTGGTTGGATTATCTGTTGTGGAAGGACTTGAACTACTCGTTGTAGATTTTGTTATTGTTGCAGTTGTTGATGCAGTTTTGGTTGGATTATCTGTTGTGGAAGGACTTGAACTACTCGTTGTAGATTTTGTTATTGTTGCAGTTGTTGATGCAGTTTTGGTTGGATTATCTGTTGTGGAAGGACTTGAACTACTCGTTGTAGATTTTGTTGTTGTTGCAGTTGTTGATGCAGTTTTGGTTGGATTATCTGTTGTGGAAGGACTTGAACTACTCGTTGTAGATTTTGTTTATTGTTGCAGTTGTTGATGCAGTTTTGGTTGGATTATCTGTTGTGGAAGGACTTGAACTACTCGTTGTAGATTTTGTTATTGTTGCAGTTGTTGATGCAGTTTTGGTTGGATTATCTGTTGTGGAAGGACTTGAACTACTCGTTGTAGATTTTGTTTATTGTTGCAGTTGTTGATGCAGTTTTGGTTGGATTATCTGTTGTGGAAAGATTTGAACTACTCGTTGTAGATTTTGTTATTGTTGCAGTTGTTGATGCAGTTTTGGTTGGAATTATCTGTTGTGGAAGGATTTGAACTACTCGTTGTAGATTTTGTTATTGTTGCAGTTGTTGATGCAGTTTTGGTTGGATTATCTGTTGTGGAAGGATTTGAACTACTCGTTGTAGATTTTGTTGTTGTTGCAGTTGTTGATGCAGTTTTTGGTTGGATTATCTGTTTGTGGAAGGACTTGAACTACTCGTTGTAGATTTTGTTATTGTTGCAGTTGTTGATGCAGTTTTGGTTGGATTATCTGTTGTGGAAGGACTTGAACTACTCGTTGTAGATTTTGTTATTGTTGCAGTTGTTGATGCAGTTTTGGTTGGATTATCTGTTGTGGAAGGACTTGAACTACTCGTTGTAGATTTTGTTATTGTTGCAGTTGTTGATGCAGTTTTGGTTTGGATTATCTGTTGTGGAAGGATTTGAACTACTCGTTGTAGATTTTGTTATTGTTGCAGTTGTTGATGCAGTTTTGGTTGGATTATCTGTTGTGGAAGGACTTGAACTACTCGTTGTAGATTTTGTTATTGTTGCAGTTTGTTGATGCAGTTTTGGTTGGATTATCTGTTGTGGAAGGACTTGAACTACTCGTTGTAGATTTTGTTGTTGTTGCAGTTGTTGATGCAGTTTTGGTTTGATTATCTGTTGTGGAAGGACTTGAACTACTCGTTGTAGATTTTGTTATTGTTGCAGTTGTTGATGCAGTTTTGGTTGGATTATCTGTTGTGGAAGGATTTGAACTACTCGTTGTAGATTTTGTTATTGTTGCAGTTGTTGTGATGCAGTTTTGGTTGGATTATCGTATTGTGGAAGGACTTGAACTACTCGTTGTAGATTTTGTTGTTGTTGCAGTTGTTGATGCAGTTTTGGTTGGATTATCTGTTGTGGAAGGACTTGAACTACTCGTTGTAGATTTTGTTATTGTTGCAGTTGTTGATGCAGTTTTGGTTGGATTATCTATTGTGGAAGGATTTGAAACTACTCGTTGTAGATTTTGTTGTTGTTGCAGTTGTTGATGCAGTTTTGGTTGGATTATCTGTTGTGGAAGGACTTGAAACTACTCGTTGTAGATTTTGTTGTTGTTGCAGTTGTTGATGGCGTTTTGGTTGGATTATCCTGTTGTGGAAGGATTTGAATACTCGTTGTAGATTTTGTTAGTTGTTGCAGTTGTTGATGCAAGTTTTGGTTGATTATCTGTTGTGGAAGGACTTGAACTACTCGTTGTAGATTTTGTTATTGTTGCAGTTGTTGATGCAGTTTTGGTTGGATTATCTGTTGTGGAAGGACTTGAACTACTCGTTGTAGATTTTGTTATTGTTGCAGTTGTTGATGCAGTTTTGGTTGGATTATCTGTTGTGGAAGGACTTGAACTACTCGTTGTAGATTTTGTTATTGTTGCAGTTGTTGATGCAGTTTTGGTTGGATTATCTGTTGTGGAAGGACTTGAACTACTCGTTGTAGATTTTGTTATTGTTGCAGTTGTTGATGCAGTTTTGGTTGGATTATCTGTTGTGGAAGGACTTGAACTACTCGTTGTAGATTTTGTTATTGTTGCAGTTGTTGATGCAGTTTTGGTTGGATTATCTGTTGTGGAAGGACTTGAACTACTCGTTGTAGATTTTGTTATTGTTGCAGTTGTTGATGCAGTTTTGGTTGGATTATCTGTTGTGGAAGGACTTGAACTACTCGTTGTAGATTTTGTTATTGTTGCAGTTGTTGATGCAGTTTTGGTTGGATTATCTGTTGTGGAAGGACTTGAACTACTCGTTGTAGATTTTGTTATTGTTGCAGTTGTTGATGCAGTTTTGGTTGGATTATCTGTTGTGGAAGGACTTGAACTACTCGTTGTAGATTTTGTTATTGTTGCAGTTGTTGATGCAGTTTTGGTTGGATTATCTGTTGTGGAAGGACTTGAACTACTCGTTGTAGATTTTGTTGTTGTTGCAGTTGTTGATGCAGTTTTGGTTGGATTATCTGTTGTGGAAGGACTTGAACTACTCGTTGTAGATTTTGTTATTGTTGCAGTTGTTGATGCAGTTTTGGTTGGATTATCTGTTGTGGAAGGATTGAACTACTCGTTGTAGATTTTGTTATTGTTGCAGTTGTTGATGCAGTTTTGGTTGGATTATCTGTTGTGGAAGGATTGAACTACTCGTTGTAGATTTTGTTATTGTTGCAGTTGTTGATGCAGTTTTGGTTGGATTATCTGTTGTGGAAGGATTGAACTACTCGTTGTAGATTTTGTTATTGTTGCAGTTGTTGATGCAGTTTTGGTTGGATTATCTGTTGTGGAAGGATTGAACTACTCGTTGTAGATTTTGTTATTGTTGCAGTTGTTGATGCAGTTTTGGTTGGATTATCTGTTGTGGAAGGACTTGAACTACTCGTTGTAGATTTTGTTATTGTTGCAGTTGTTGATGCAGTTTTGGTTGGATTATCTGTTGTGGAAGGATTGAACTACTCGTTGTAGATTTTGTTATTGTTGCAGTTGTTGATGCAGTTTTGGTTGGATTATCTGTTGTGGAAGGACTTGAACTACTCGTTGTAGATTTTGTTATTGTTGCAGTTGTTGATGCAGTTTTGGTTGGATTATCTGTTGTGGAAGGACTTGAACTACTCGTTGTAGATTTTGTTATTGTTGCAGTTGTTGATGCAGTTTTGGTTGGATTATCTGTTGTGGAAGGACTTGAACTACTCGTTGTAGATTTTGTTATTGTTGCAGTTGTTGATGCAGTTTTGGTTGGATTATCTGTTGTGGAAGGACTTGAACTACTCGTTGTAGATTTTGTTATTGTTGCAGTTGTTGATGCAGTTTTGGTTGGATTATCTGTTGTGGAAGGATTGAACTACTCGTTGTAGATTTTGTTATTGTTGCAGTTGTTGATGCAGTTTTGGTTGGATTATCTGTTGTGGAAGGACTTGAACTACTCGTTGTAGATTTTGTTATTGTTGCAGTTGTTGATGCAGTTTTGGTTGGATTATCTGTTGTGGAAGGACTTGAACTACTCGTTGTAGATTTTGTTATTGTTGCAGTTGTTGATGCAGTTTTGGTTGGATTATCTGTTGTGGAAGGACTTGAACTACTCGTTGTAGATTT
This sequence comes from Hydractinia echinata, assembly GCA_030067915.1. Classification (NCBI taxonomy): domain Eukaryota; kingdom Metazoa; phylum Cnidaria; class Hydrozoa; order Anthoathecata; family Hydractiniidae; genus Hydractinia; species Hydractinia echinata. The sequence continues at coordinate 26,953 of JASGCC010002346.1, forward strand.
TGTTATTGTTGCAGTTGTTGATGCAGTTTTGGTTGGATTATCTGTTGTGGAAGGACTTGAACTACTCGTTGTAGATTTTGTTATTGTTGCAGTTGTTGATGCAGTTTTGGTTGGATTATCTGTTGTGGAAGGACTTGAACTACTCGTTGTAGATTTTGTTATTGTTGCAGTTGTTGATGCAGTTTTGGTTGGATTATCTGTTGTGGAAGGACTTGAACTACTCGTTGTAGATTTTGTTATTGTTGCAGTTGTTGATGCAGTTTTGGTTGGATTATCTGTTGTGGAAGGACTTGAACTACTCGTTGTAGATTTTGTTATTGTTGCAGTTGTTGATGCAGTTTTGGTTGGATTATTTTGTGGAAGGACTTGAACTACTCGTTGTAGATTTTGTTATTGTTGCAGTTGTTGATGCAGTTTTGGTTGGATTATCTGTTGTGGAAGGATTGAACTACTCGTTGTAGATTTTGTTATTGTTGCAGTTGTTGATGCAGTTTTGGTTGATTATCTGTGTGGAAGGACTTGAACTACTCGTTGTAGATTTTGTTGTTGTTGCAGTTGTTGATGCAGTTTTGGTTGATTATCTGTTGTGGAAGGACTTGAACTACTCGTTGTAGATTTTGTTATTGTTGCAGTTGTTGATGCAGTTTTGGTTGGATTATCTGTTGTGGAAGGACTTGAACTACTCGTTGTAGATTTTGTTATTGTTGCAGTTGTTGATGCAGTTTTGGTTGGATTATCTGTTGTGGAAGGACTTGAACTACTCGTTGTAGATTTTGTTATTGTTGCAGTTGTTGATGCAGTTTTGGTTGGATTATCTGTTGTGGAAGGACTTGAACTACTCGTTGTAGATTTTGTTGTTGTTGCAGTTGTTGATGCAGTTTTGGTTGGATTATCTGTTGTGGAAGGATTAACTACTCGTTGTAGATTTTGTTATTGTTGCAGTTGTTGATGCAGTTTTGGTTGGATTATCTGTTGTGGAAGGATTGAACTACTCGTTGTAGATTTTGTTATTGTTGCAGTTGTTGATGCAGTTTTGGTTGGATTATCTGTTGTGGAAGGACTTGAACTACTCGTTGTAGATTTTGTTATTGTTGCAGTTGTTGATGCAGTTTTGGTTGGATTATCTGTTGTGGAAGGACTTGAACTACTCGTTGTAGATTTTGTTATTGTTGCAGTTGTTGATGCAGTTTTGGTTGGATTATCTGTTGTGGAAGGACTTGAACTACTCGTTGTAGATTTTGTTATTGTTGCAGTTGTTGATGCAGTTTTGGTTGGATTATCTGTTGTGGAAGGACTTGAACTACTCGTTGTAGATTTTGTTATTGTTGCAGTTGTTGATGCAGTTTTGGTTGGATTATCTGTTGTGGAAGGATTGAACTACTCGTTGTAGATTTTGTTATTGTTGCAGTTGTTGATGCAGTTTTGGTTGGATTATCTGTTGTGGAAGGACTTGAACTACTCGTTGTAGATTTTGTTATTGTTGCAGTTGTTGATGCAGTTTTGGTTGGATTATCTGTTGTGGAAGGACTTGAACTACTCGTTGTAGATTTTGTTATTGTTGCAGTTGTTGATGCAGTTTTGGTTGGATTATTTGTTGTGGAAGGATATGAACTACTCGTTGTAGATTTTGTTATTGTTGCAGTTGTTGATGCAGTTTTGGTTGGATTATCTGTTGTGAAGGATTGAACTACTCGTTGTAGATTTTGTTATTGTTGCAGTTGTTGATGTAGTTTTGGTTGATTATCTGTTGTGGAAGGACTTGAACTACTCGTTGTAGATTTTGTTATTGTTGCAGTTGTTGATGCAGTTTTGGTTGGATTATCTGTTGTGGAAGGACTTGAACTACTCGTTGTAGATTTTGTTTATTGTTGCAGTTGTTGATGCAGTTTTGGTTGGATTATCTGTTGTGGAAGGATTTAAACTACTCGTTGTAGATTTTCTTGTTGTTAAGGTTGCCGACTCAATTGTGTTTGACCTTTTAACTTGTTGTGGTTTAGATCTCCTAAACCTAGTTTTGTGTACACA
>JASGCC010002347.1:0-28973 GCA_030067915.1 Hydractinia echinata
CGCCACGGAGACATGAAACATACTGAAGTCTCCCTATTCAGAGTTAGCTAATTCACTTTCAATGTTTTAATAGCACATCTGACGAGGCCAGTAAACACAGTTCCAAGACAAAAACTACCGTTGCGCTTACATTTAACGTGACATTACGAATCGGAAGCAGTGGTAGGAATATCTAATTCATGTGATCGAAATTTCTGTACATCGCGTCCCCGGGTGGGCTTGAACCACCAACCTTTCGGTTAACAGCCGAACGCGCTAACCAATTGCGCCACGGAGACATGAAACATACTGAAGTCTCCCTATTCACCAGTTAGCTAATGCACTTTCAATGTTTTTAATAGCACATCTGACGATGCCAGTAAACACAGTTCCAAGACAAAAACTACCGTTGCGCTTACATTTAACGAGATATTAAGAAACGGAGGCAGTGGTAGGAATATCTAATTCATGTGATCGAAATTTCTGTACATCGCGTCCCCGGGTGGGCTTGAACCACCAACCTTTCGGTTAACAGCCGAACGCGCTAACCAATTGCGCCACGGAGACATGAAACATACTGAAGTCTCCCTATTCACGAGTTAGCTAGTGCACTTTCAATGTTTTAATAGCACATCTGACGATGCCAGTAAACACAGTTCCAAGACAAAAACTACCTTGTACTTACATTTAACTTGACATTACGAAATCGGAAACAGTGGTAGCAATATCTTATTCATGTGATCGAAATAGATGTACATCGTCCCGGGTGGGCTTGAACCACCAACCTTTCGGTTAACAGCCGAACGCGCTAACCAATTGCGCCACGGAGACATGAAACATACTGAAGTCTCCCTATTCACCAGTTAGCTAATGCACTTTCAATGTTTTTAATAGCACATCTGACGATGCCAGTAAACACAGTTCCAAGACAAAAAACCGTTGCACTTACATTTAACGTGACATTACGAATCGGAAGCAGTGGTAGCAATATCTTATTCATGTGATCGAAATAGCTGTACATCGCGTCCCGGGTGGGCTTGAACCACCAACCTTTCGGTTAACAGCCGAACGCGCTAACCAATTGCGCCACGGAGACATGAAACATACTGAAGTCTCCCTATTCACCAGTTAGCTAATTCACTTTCAATGTTTTAATAGCACATCTGACGATGCCAGTAAACACAGTTCCAAGACAAAAACTACCGTTGCGCTTACATTTAACGTGACATTACGAATCGGAAGCAGTGGTAGGAATATCTAATTCATGTGATCGAAATTTCTGTACATCGCGTCCCGGGTGGGCTTGAACCACCAACCTTTCGGTTAACAGCCGAACGCGCTAACCAATTGCGCCACGGAGACATGAAACATACTGAAGTCTCCCTATTCACGAGTTAGCTAGTGCACTTTCAATGTTTTTAATAGCACATCTGACGATGCCAGTAAACACAGTTCCAAGACAAAAACTACCGTTGTACTTACATTTAACTTGACATTACAAATCGGAAACAGTGGTAGCAATATCTTATTCATGATCGAAATAGATGTACATCACGTCCCGGGTGGGCTTGAACCACCAACCTTTCGGTTAACAGCCGAACGCGCTAACCAATTGCGCCACGGAGACATGAAACATACTGAAGTCTCCCTATTCACCAGTTAGCTAATGCACTTTCAATGTTTTAATAGCACATCTGACGATGCCAGTAAACACAGTTCCAAGACAAAAACTACCGTTGCGCTTACATTTAACGTTACATTACGAATCGGAAGCAGTGGTAGGAATATCTAATTCATGTGATCGAAATTTCTGTACATCGCGTCCCGGGTGGGCTTGAACCACCAACCTTTCGGTTAACAGCCGAACGCGCTAACCAATTGCGCCACGGAGACATGAAACATACTGAAGTCTCCCTATTCACGAGTTAGCTAATGCACTTTCAATGTTTTAATAGCACATCTGACGATGCCAGTAAACACAGTTCCAAGACAAAAACTACCGTTGCGCTTACATTTAACGTGACATTACGAATCGGAAGCAGTGGTAGCAATATCTTATTCATGTGATCGAAATTTCTGTACATCGCGTCCCGGGTGGGCTTGAACCACCAACCTTTCGGTTAACAGCCGAACGCGCTAACCAATTGCGCCACGGAGACATGAAACATACTGAAGTCTCCCTATTCAGTTAGCTAATTCACTTTCAATGTTTTAATAGCACATCTGACGATGCCAGTAAACACAGTTCCAAGACAAAAACTACCGTTGCGCTTACATTTAACGTGACATTACGAATCGAGCAGTGGTAGGAATATCTATTCATGTGATCGAAATTTCTGTACATCGCGTCCCGGGTGGGCTTGAACCACCAACCTTTCGGTTAACAGCCGAACGCGCTAACCAATTGCGCCACGGAGACATGAAACATACTGAAGTCTCCCTATTCACGAGTTAGCTAATGCACTTTCAATGTTTTTAATAGCATCTGACGATGCCAGTAAACACAGTTCCAAGACAAAAACTACCGTTGCTTACATTTAACTTGACATTACGAAATCGGAAGCAGTGGTAGCAATATCTTATTCATGTGATCGAAATAGATGTACATCACGTCCCGGGTGGGCTTGAACCACCAACCTTTCGGTTAACAGCCGAACGCGCTAACCAATTGCGCCACGGAGACATGAAACATACTGAAGTCTCCCTATTCACCAGTTAGCTAATGCACTTTCAATGTTTTAATAGCACATCTGACGATGCCAGTAAACACAGTTCCAAGACAAAAACTACCGTTGCGCTTACATTTAACGTTACATTACGAATCGGAAGCAGTGGTAGCAATATCTTATTCATGTGATCGAAATTTCTGTACATCGCGTCCCGGGTGGGCTTGAACCACCAACCTTTCGGTTAACAGCCGAACGCGCTAACCAATTGCGCCACGGAGACATGAAACATACTGAAGTCTCCCTATTCACCAGTTAGCTAATTCACTTTCAATGTTTTAATAGCACATCTGACGATGCCAGTAAACACAGTTCCAAGACAAAAACTACCGTTGCTTACATTTAACGTGACATTACGAATCGGAAGCAGTGGTAGCAATATCTTATTCATGTGATCGAAATTTCTGTACATCGCGTCCCGGGTGGGCTTGAACCACCAACCTTTCGGTTAACAGCCGAACGCGCTAACCAATTGCGCCACGGAGACATGAAACATACTGAAGTCTCCCTATTCACCAGTTAGCTAATGCACTTTCAATGTTTTTAATAGCACATCTGACGATGCCAGTAAACACAGTTCCAAGACAAAAACTACCGTTGTACTTACATTTAACTTGACATTACGAATCGGAAACAGTGGTAGCAATATCTTTTCATGATCGAAATAGATGTACATGCGTCCCCGGGTGGGCTTGAACCACCAACCTTTCGGTTAACAGCCGAACGCGCTAACCAATTGCGCCACGGAGACATGAAACATACTGAAGTCTCCCTATTACCAGTTAGCTAATGCACTTTCAATGTTTTTAATAGCACATCTGACGATGCCAGTAAACACAGTTCCAAGACAAAAACTACCGTTGCGCTTACATTTAACGTTACATTACGAATCGGAAGCAGTGGTAGGAATATCTATTCATGTGATCGAAATTTCTGTACATCGCGTCCCGGGTGGGCTTGAACCACCAACCTTTCGGTTAACAGCCGAACGCGCTAACCAATTGCGCCACGGAGACATGAAACATACTGAAGTCTCCCTATTCACGAGTTAGCTAATTCACTTTCAATGTTTTAATAGCACATCTGACGAGCCAGTAAACACAGTTCCAAGACAAAAACTACCGTTGCGCTTACATTTAACGTGACATTACGAATCGGAAGCAGTGGTAGGAATATCTTATTCATGTGATCGAAATTTCTGTACATCGCGTCCCCGGGTGGGCTTGAACCACCAACCTTTCGGTTAACAGCCGAACGCGCTAACCAATTGCGCCACGGAGACATGAAACATACTGAAGTCTCCCTATTCACGAGTTAGCTAATGCACTTTCAATGTTTTTAATAGCATCTGACGATGCCAGTAAACACAGTTCCAAGACAAAAACTACCGTTGTACTTACATTTAACTTGACATTACGAATCGGAACAGTGGTAGCAATATCTTATTCATGTGATCGAATATGTACATCACGTCCCGGGTGGGCTTGAACCACCAACCTTTCGGTTAACAGCCGAACGCGCTAACCAATTGCGCCACGGAGACATGAAACATACTGAAGTCTCCCTATTACCAGTTAGCTAATTCACTTTCAATGTTTTAATAGCACATCTGACGATGCCAGTAAACACAGTTCCAAGACAAAAACTACCGTTGCCTTACATTTAACGTTACATTACGAATCGGAAGCAGTGGTAGGAATATCTATTCATGTGATCGAAATTTCTGTACATCGCGTCCCGGGTGGGCTTGAACCACCAACCTTTCGGTTAACAGCCGAACGCGCTAACCAATTGCGCCACGGAGACATGAAACATACTGAAGTCTCCCTATTCACGTTAGCTAATGCACTTTCAATGTTTTTAATAGCACATCTGACGATGCCAGTAAACACAGTTCCAAGACAAAAACTACCGTTGTACTTACATTTAACTGACATTACGAAATCGGAACAGTGGTAGCAATATCTTATTCATGTGATCGAAATGTACATCGCGTCCCCGGGTGGGCTTGAACCACCAACCTTTCGGTTAACAGCCGAACGCGCTAACCAATTGCGCCACGGAGACATGAAATACTGAAGTCTCCCTATTCACCAGTTAGCTAATGCACTTTCAATGTTTTAATAGCACATCTGACGATGCCAGTAAACACAGTTCCAAGACAAAAACTACCGTTGCACTTACATTTAACGTGACATTACGAATAAACGCAGTGGTAGCAATATCTTATTCATGGATCGAAATAGCTGTACATCGCGTCCCGGGTGGGCTTGAACCACCAACCTTTCGGTTAACAGCCGAACGCGCTAACCAATTGCGCCACGGAGACATGAAACATACTGAAGTCTCCCTATTCAACAGTTAGCTAATGCACTTTCAATGTTTTTAATAGCACATCTGACGATGCCAGTAAACACAGTTCCAAGACAAAAACTACCGTTGCTTACATTTAACTTGACATTACGAATCGGAAGCAGTGGTAGCAATATCTTATTCATGTGATCGAAATAGATGTACATCGCGTCCCCGGGTGGGCTTGAACCACCAACCTTTCGGTTAACAGCCGAACGCGCTAACCAATTGCGCCACGGAGACATGAAACATACTGAAGTCTCCCTATTCACCAGTTAGCTAATGCACTTTCAATGTTTTTAATAGCACATCTGACGATGCCAGTAAACACAGTTCCAAGACAAAAACTACCGTTGCGCTTACATTTAACGTTACATTACGAATCGGAAGCAGTGGTAGCAATATCTATTCATTGATCGAAATTTCTGTACATCGCGTCCCGGGTGGGCTTGAACCACCAACCTTTCGGTTAACAGCCGAACGCGCTAACCAATTGCGCCACGGAGACATGAAACATACTGAAGTCTCCCTATTCACGAGTTAGCTAATGCACTTTCAATGTTTTTAATAGCACATCTGACGATGCCAGTAAACACAGTTCCAAGACAAAAACTACCGTTGCGCTTACATTTAACGTGACATTACGAATCGGAAGCAGTGGTAGCATATCTATTCATGTGATCGAAATTTCTGTACATCGCGTCCCCGGTGGGCTTGAACCACCAACCTTTCGGTTAACAGCCGAACGCGCTAACCAATTGCGCCACGGAGACATGAAACATACTGAAGTCTCCCTATTCACCAGTTAGCTAATGCACTTTCAATGTTTTAATAGCACATCTGACGATGCCAGTAAACACAGTTCCAAGACAAAAACTACCGTTGCGCTTACATTTAACGTGATTTACGAATCGGAAGCAGTGGTAGGAATATCTATTCATGTGATCGAAATTTCTGTACATCGCGTCCCCGGGTGGGCTTGAACCACCAACCTTTCGGTTAACAGCCGAACGCGCTAACCAATTGCGCCACGGAGACATGAAACATACTGAAGTCTCCCTATTCACCAGTTAGCTAATGCACTTTCAATGTTTTTTAATAGCACATCTGACGATGCCAGTAAACACAGTTCCAAGACAAAAACTACCGTTGTACTTACATTTAACTTGACATTACGAAATCGGAAACAGTGGTAGCAATATCTTATTCATGTGATCGAAATTGTACATCACGTCCCCGGGTGGGCTTGAACCACCAACCTTTCGGTTAACAGCCGAACGCGCTAACCAATTGCGCCACGGAGACATGAAACATACTGAAGTCTCCCTATTCAACCAGTTAGCTAATTCACTTTCAATGTTTTAATAGCACATCTGACGATGCCAGTAAACACAGTTCCAAGACAAAAACTACCGTTGCTTTACATTTAACGTTACATTACGAATCGGAAGCAGTGGTAGGAATATCTAATTCATTGATCGAAATTTCTGTACATCGCGTCCCGGGTGGGCTTGAACCACCAACCTTTCGGTTAACAGCCGAACGCGCTAACCAATTGCGCCACGGAGACATGAAACATACTGAAGTCTCCCTATTCACGAGTTAGCTAATGCACTTTCAATGTTTTAATAGCACATCTGACGATGCCAGTAAACACAGTTCCAAGACAAAAACTACCGTTGCGCTTACATTTAACGTGACATTACGAATCGGAAGCAGTGGTAGCAATATCTATTCATGTGATCGAAATTTCTGTACATCGCGTCCCCGGGTGGGCTTGAACCACCAACCTTTCGGTTAACAGCCGAACGCGCTAACCAATTGCGCCACGGAGACATGAAACATACTGAAGTCTCCCTATTCAAGTTAGCTAATGCACTTTCAATGTTTTAATAGCACATCTGACGATGCCAGTAAACACAGTTCCAAGACAAAAACTACCGTTGACTTACATTTAACGTGACATTACGAAATCGGAAGCAGTGGTAGCAATATCTTATTCATGTGATCGAAATAGATGTACATCGCGTCCCGGGTGGGCTTGAACCACCAACCTTTCGGTTAACAGCCGAACGCGCTAACCAATTGCGCCACGGAGACATGAAACATACTGAAGTCTCCCTATTCCAGTTAGCTAATGCACTTTCAATGTTTTAATAGCACATCTGACGATGCCAGTAAACACAGTTCCAAGACAAAAACTACCGTTGCGCTTACATTTAACGTTACATTACGAATCGGAAGCAGTGGTAGGAATATCTATTCATGTGATCGAAATTTCTGTACATCGCGTCCCGGGTGGGCTTGAACCACCAACCTTTCGGTTAACAGCCGAACGCGCTAACCAATTGCGCCACGGAGACATGAAACATACTGAAGTCTCCCTATTCACGAGTTAGCTAATGCACTTTCAATGTTTTTAATAGCACATCTGACGATGCCAGTAAACACAGTTCCAAGACAAAAACTACCGTTGTACTTACATTTAACGTGACATTACGAAATCGGAAGCAGTGGTAGCAATATCTTATTCATGTGATCGAAATATTGTACATCGTCCCCGGGTGGGCTTGAACCACCAACCTTTCGGTTAACAGCCGAACGCGCTAACCAATTGCGCCACGGAGACATGAAACATACTGAAGTCTCCCTATTACCAGTTAGCTAATTCACTTTCAATGTTTTTAATAGCACATCTGACGATGCCAGTAAACACAGTTCCAAGACAAAAACTACCGTTGCACTTACATTTAACGTGACATTACGAATCGGAAGCAGTGGTAGCAATATCTTTTCATGTGATCGAAATTTCTGTACATCGCGTCCCGGGTGGGCTTGAACCACCAACCTTTCGGTTAACAGCCGAACGCGCTAACCAATTGCGCCACGGAGACATGAAACATACTGAAGTCTCCCTATTCACGAGTTAGCTAATGCACTTTCAATGTTTTTAATAGCACATCTGACGATGCCAGTAAACACAGTTCCAAGACAAAAACTACCGTTGCGCTTACATTTAACGTGACATTACGAATCGGAAGCAGTGGTAGCAATATCTTATTCATGTGATCGAAATTCTGTACATCGCGTCCCCGGGTGGGCTTGAACCACCAACCTTTCGGTTAACAGCCGAACGCGCTAACCAATTGCGCCACGGAGACATGAAACATACTGAAGTCTCCCTATTCACCAGTTAGCTAATTCACTTTCAATGTTTTTAATAGCACATCTGACGATGCCAGTAAACACAGTTCCAAGACAAAAACTACCGTTGCACTTACATTTAACGTGACATTACGAATCGGAAGCAGTGGTAGCAAGATCTTATTCATGTGATCGAAATAGCTGTACATCGCGTCCCGGGTGGGCTTGAACCACCAACCTTTCGGTTAACAGCCGAACGCGCTAACCAATTGCGCCACGGAGACATGAAACATACTGAAGTCTCCCTATTCACCAGTTAGCTAATTCACTTTCAATGTTTTAATAGCACATCTGACGATGCCAGTAAACACAGTTCCAAGACAAAAACTACCGTTGCGCTTACATTTAACGTGACATTACGAATCGGAAGCAGTGGTAGCAATATCTATTCATGTGATCGAAATTTCTGTACATCGCGTCCCCGGGTGGGCTTGAACCACCAACCTTTCGGTTAACAGCCGAACGCGCTAACCAATTGCGCCACGGAGACATGAAACATACTGAAGTCTCCCTATTCACCAGTTAGCTAATGCACTTTCAATGTTTTTAATAGCACATCTGACGATGCCAGTAAACACAGTTCCAAGACAAAAACTACCGTTGCTTACATTTAACTTGACATTACGAATCGGAAGCAGTGGTAGCAATATCTTATTCATGTGATCGATGTACATCGCGTCCCGGGTGGGCTTGAACCACCAACCTTTCGGTTAACAGCCGAACGCGCTAACCAATTGCGCCACGGAGACATGAAACATACTGAAGTCTCCCTATTCAACAGTTAGCTAATGCACTTTCAATGTTTTTAATAGCACATCTGACGATGCCAGTAAACACAGTTCCAAGACAAAAACTACCGTTGCGCTTACATTTAACGTGACATTACGAATCGGAAGCAGTGGTAGGAATATCTAATTCATGTGATCGAAATTTCTGTACATCGCGTCCCCGGGTGGGCTTGAACCACCAACCTTTCGGTTAACAGCCGAACGCGCTAACCAATTGCGCCACGGAGACATGAAACATACTGAAGTCTCCCTATTCACGAGTTAGCTAATGCACTTTCAATGTTTTTAATAGCATCTGACGATGCCAGTAAACACAGTTCCAAGACAAAAACTACCGTTGTACTTACATTTAACTTGACATTACAATCGGAAACAGTGGTAGCAATATCTTATTCATGTGATCGAAATATTGTACATCGTCCCCGGGTGGGCTTGAACCACCAACCTTTCGGTTAACAGCCGAACGCGCTAACCAATTGCGCCACGGAGACATGAAACATGAAGTCTCCCTATTCACCAGTTAGCTAATTCACTTTCAATGTTTTTAATAGCACATCTGACGATGCCAGTAAACACAGTTCCAAGACAAAAACTACCGTTGCACTTACATTTAACGTGACATTACGAATCGGAAGCAGTGGTAGCAAATCTTATTCATGTGATCGAAATTTCTGTACATCGCGTCCCCGGGTGGGCTTGAACCACCAACCTTTCGGTTAACAGCCGAACGCGCTAACCAATTGCGCCACGGAGACATGAAACATACTGAAGTCTCCCTATTCACCAGTTAGCTAATGCACTTTCAATGTTTTTAATAGCACATCTGACGATGCCAGTAAACACAGTTCCAAGACAAAAACTACCGTTGCGCTTACATTTAACGTGACATTACGAATCGGAAGCAGTGGTAGCAATATCTATTCATGTGATCGAAATTTCTGTACATCGCGTCCCGGGTGGGCTTGAACCACCAACCTTTCGGTTAACAGCCGAACGCGCTAACCAATTGCGCCACGGAGACATGAAACACTGAAGTCTCCCTATTCAGTTAGCTAATTCACTTTCAATGTTTTAATAGCACATCTGACGATGCCAGTAAACACAGTTCCAAGACAAAAACTACCGTTGCTTACATTTAACGTGACATTACGAATCGGAAGCAGTGGTAGGAATATCTTATTCATGTGATCGAAATTTCTGTACATCGCGTCCCGGGTGGGCTTGAACCACCAACCTTTCGGTTAACAGCCGAACGCGCTAACCAATTGCGCCACGGAGACATGAAACATACTGAAGTCTCCCTATTACCAGTTAGCTAATGCACTTTCAATGTTTTTAATAGCACATCTGACGATGCCAGTAAACACAAAGAAAAAACTACCGTTGCGCTTACATTTAACGTGACATTACGAATCGGAAGCAGTGGTAGGAATATCTATTCATGTGATCGAAATTGTACATCGCGTCCCGGGTGGGCTTGAACCACCAACCTTTCGGTTAACAGCCGAACGCGCTAACCAATTGCGCCACGGAGACATGAAACATACTGAAGTCTCCCTATTCACCAGTTAGCTAATGCACTTTCAATGTTTTAATAGCACATCTGACGATGCCAGTAAACACAGTTCCAAGACAAAAACTACCGTTGCGCTTACATTTAACGTGACATTACGAATCGGAAGCAGTGGTAGCAATATCTAATTCATGTGATCGAAATTTCTGTACATCGCGTCCCGGGTGGGCTTGAACCACCAACCTTTCGGTTAACAGCCGAACGCGCTAACCAATTGCGCCACGGAGACATGAAACATACTGAAGTCTCCCTATTCACCAGTTAGCTAATGCACTTTCAATGTTTTTAATAGCACATCTGACGATGCCAGTAAACACAGTTCCAAGACAAAAACTACCGTTGTACTTACATTTAACGTGACATTACGAATCGGAAGCAGTGGTAGCAATATCTTATTCATGTGATCGAAATAGATGTACATCGCGTCCCGGGTGGGCTTGAACCACCAACCTTTCGGTTAACAGCCGAACGCGCTAACCAATTGCGCCACGGAGACATGAAACATACTGAAGTCTCCCTATTCACAGTTAGCTAATGCACTTTCAATGTTTTAATAGCACATCTGACGAGCCAGTAAACACAGTTCCAAGACAAAAACTACCGTTGCGCTTACATTTAACGTTGACATTGAATCGGAAGCAGTGGTAGGAATATCTATTCATGTGATCGAAATTCTGTACATCGCGTCCCCGGGTGGGCTTGAACCACCAACCTTTCGGTTAACAGCCGAACGCGCTAACCAATTGCGCCACGGAGACATGAAACATACTGAAGTCTCCCTATTCACGTTAGCTAATGCACTTTCAATGTTTTTAATAGCACATCTGACGATGCCAGTAAACACAGTTCCAAGACAAAAACTACCTTGTACTTACATTTAACGTTGACATTACGAATCGGAAGCAGTGGTAGCAATATCTTATTCATGTGATCGAAATAGATGTACATCGCGTCCCCGGGTGGGCTTGAACCACCAACCTTTCGGTTAACAGCCGAACGCGCTAACCAATTGCGCCACGGAGACATGAAACATACTGAAGTCTCCCTATTCACCAGTTAGCTAATTCACTTTCAATGTTTTAATAGCACATCTGACGATGCCAGTAAACACAGTTCCAAGACAAAAACTACCGTTGCACTTACATTTAACGTGACATTACGAATCGGAACAGTGGTAGCAATATCTTATTCATGTGATCGAAATAGCTGTACATCGCGTCCCGGGTGGGCTTGAACCACCAACCTTTCGGTTAACAGCCGAACGCGCTAACCAATTGCGCCACGGAGACATGAAACATACTGAAGTCTCCCTATTCACAGTTAGCTAATGCACTTTCAATGTTTTTAATAGCACATCTGACGATGCCAGTAAACACAGTTCCAAGACAAAAACTACCGTTGCGCTTACATTTAACGTGACATTACGAATCGGAAGCAGTGGTAGGAATATCTATTCATGTGATCGAAATTTCTGTACATCGCGTCCCCGGGTGGGCTTGAACCACCAACCTTTCGGTTAACAGCCGAACGCGCTAACCAATTGCGCCACGGAGACATGAAACATACTGAAGTCTCCCTATTACCAGTTAGCTAATGCACTTTCAATGTTTTAATAGCACATCTGACGATGCCAGTAAACACAGTTCCAAGACAAAAACTACCGTTGCGCTTACATTTAACGTGACATTACGAATGCAGTGGTAGCAATATCTATTCATGTGATCGAAATTTCTGTACATCGCGTCCCCGGGTGGGCTTGAACCACCAACCTTTCGGTTAACAGCCGAACGCGCTAACCAATTGCGCCACGGAGACATGAAACATACTGAAGTCTCCCTATTCACGTTAGCTAATGCACTTTCAATGTTTTTAATAGCACATCTGACGATGCCAGTAAACACAGTTCCAAGACAAAAACTACCGTTGACTTACATTTAACTTGACATTACGAAATCGGAAGCAGTGGTAGCAATATCTTTCATGAGATCGAAATTGTACATCCGTCCCCGGGTGGGCTTGAACCACCAACCTTTCGGTTAACAGCCGAACGCGCTAACCAATTGCGCCACGGAGACATGAAACATACTGAAGTCTCCCTATTCACAGTTAGCTAATGCACTTTCAATGTTTTTTAATAGCACATCTGACGATGCCAGTAAACACAGTTCCAAGACAAAAACTACCGTTGCACTTACATTTAACGTGACATTACGAATCGGAAGCAGTGGTAGGAATATCTATTCATGTGATCGAAATTTCTGTACATCGCGTCCCGGGTGGGCTTGAACCACCAACCTTTCGGTTAACAGCCGAACGCGCTAACCAATTGCGCCACGGAGACATGAAACATACTGAAGTCTCCCTATTCACGAGTTAGCTAGTGCACTTTCAATGTTTTTAATAGCACATCTGACGAGCCAGTAAACACAGTTCCAAGACAAAAACTACCGTTGTTTACATTTAACGTTGACATTACGAATCGGAAACAGTGGTAGCAATATCTATTCATGAGATCGAAATTGTACATCACGTCCCGGGTGGGCTTGAACCACCAACCTTTCGGTTAACAGCCGAACGCGCTAACCAATTGCGCCACGGAGACATGAAACATACTGAAGTCTCCCTATTCAACCAGTTAGCTAATGCACTTTCAATGTTTTAATAGCACATCTGACGAGCCAGTAAACACAGTTCCAAGACAAAAACTACCGTTGCGCTTACATTTAACGTTACATTACGAATCGGAAGCAGTGGTAGGAATATCTAATTCATGTGATCGAAATTTCTGTACATCGCGTCCCGGGTGGGCTTGAACCACCAACCTTTCGGTTAACAGCCGAACGCGCTAACCAATTGCGCCACGGAGACATGAAACATACTGAAGTCTCCCTATTCACGAGTTAGCTAGTGCACTTTCAATGTTTTTAATAGCACATCTGACGAGCCAGTAAACACAGTTCCAAGACAAAAACTACCGTGTACTTACATTTAACTTGACATTACAAATCGGAAACAGTGGTAGCAATATCTTAATTCATGTGATCGAAATTGTACATCGCGTCCCCGGGTGGGCTTGAACCACCAACCTTTCGGTTAACAGCCGAACGCGCTAACCAATTGCGCCACGGAGACATGAAACATACTGAAGTCTCCCTATTCCAGTTAGCTAATTCACTTTCAATGTTTTAATAGCACATCTGACGATGCCAGTAAACACAGTTCCAAGACAAAAACTACCGTTGCACTTACATTTAACGTGACATTACGAATCGGAAGCAGTGGTAGCAAGATCTTATTCATGTGATCGAAATAGCTGTACATCGCGTCCCGGGTGGGCTTGAACCACCAACCTTTCGGTTAACAGCCGAACGCGCTAACCAATTGCGCCACGGAGACATGAAACATACTGAAGTCTCCCTATTCACCAGTTAGCTAATGCACTTTCAATGTTTTTAATAGCACATCTGACGATGCCAGTAAACACAGTTCCAAGACAAAAACTACCGTTGCGCTTACATTTAACGTGACATTACGAATCGGAAGCAGTGGTAGGAATATCTAATTCATGTGATCGAAATTTCTGTACATCGTCCCGGGTGGGCTTGAACCACCAACCTTTCGGTTAACAGCCGAACGCGCTAACCAATTGCGCCACGGAGACATGAAACATTCTGAAGTCTCCCTATTACCAGTTAGCTAATTCACTTTCAATGTTTTAATAGCACATCTGACGATGCCAGTAAACACAGTTCCAAGACAAAAACTACCGTTGCGCTTACATTTAACGTGACATTACGAATCGGAAGCAGTGGTAGGAATATCTAATTCATGTGATCGAAATTTCTGTACATCGCGTCCCCGGGTGGGCTTGAACCACCAACCTTTCGGTTAACAGCCGAACGCGCTAACCAATTGCGCCACGGAGACATGAAACATACTGAAGTCTCCCTATTCACGAGTTAGCTAGTGCACTTTCAATGTTTTTAGCACATCTGACGATGCCAGTAAACACAGTTCCAAGACAAAAACTACCGTTGCACTTACATTTAACGTGACATTACGAATCGGAAGCAGTGGTAGGAATATCTATTCATGTGATCGAAATGTACATCGCTCCCGGGGGGCTTGAACCACCAACCTTTCGGTTAACAGCCGAACGCGCTAACCAATTGCGCCACGGAGACATGAAACATACTGAAGTCTCCCTATTACGAGTTAGCTAATGCACTTTCAATGTTTTAATAGCACATCTGACGATGCCAGTAAACACAGTTCCAAGACAAAACTACCGTTGCGCTTACATTTAACGTGACATTACGAATCGGAAGCAGTGGTAGGAATATCTATTCATGTGATCGAAATTTCTGTACATCGCGTCCCGGGTGGGCTTGAACCACCAACCTTTCGGTTAACAGCCGAACGCGCTAACCAATTGCGCCACGGAGACATGAAACATACTGAAGTCTCCCTATTCACGAGTTAGCTAGTGCACTTTCAATGTTTTTAATAGCACATCTGACGATGCCAGTAAACACAGTTCCAAGACAAAAACTACCGTTGTACTTAATTTAACGTTGACATTACGAATCGGAAACAGTGGTAGCAATATCTAATTCATGTGATCGAAATTGTACATCGCGTCCCCGGGTGGGCTTGAACCACCAACCTTTCGGTTAACAGCCGAACGCGCTAACCAATTGCGCCACGGAGACATGAAATATCTGAAGTCTCCCTATTACCAGTTAGCTAATTCACTTTCAATGTTTTAATAGCACATCTGACGATGCCAGTAAACACAGTTCCAAGACAAAAACTACCGTTGCACTTACATTTAACGTGACATTACGAATCGGAAGCAGTGGTAGCAATATCTATTCATGTGATCGAAATTTCTGTACATCGCGTCCCGGGTGGGCTTGAACCACCAACCTTTCGGTTAACAGCCGAACGCGCTAACCAATTGCGCCACGGAGACATGAAACATACTGAAGTCTCCCTATTCACCAGTTAGCTAATTCACTTTCAATGTTTTAATAGCACATCTGACGATGCCAGTAAACACAGTTCCAAGACAAAAACTACCGTTGCACTTACATTTAACGTGACATTACGAATCGGAAGCAGTGGTAGCAATATCTTATTCATGTGATCGAAATTTCTGTACATCGCGTCCCGGGTGGGCTTGAACCACCAACCTTTCGGTTAACAGCCGAACGCGCTAACCAATTGCGCCACGGAGACATGAAACATACTGAAGTCTCCCTATTACCAGTTAGCTAATTCACTTTCAATGTTTTAATAGCACATCTGACGATGCCAGTAAACACAGTTCCAAGACAAAAACTACCGTTGCGCTTACATTTAACGTGACATTACGAATCGGAAGCAGTGGTAGCAATATCTATTCATGTGATCGAAATTTCTGTACATCGTCCCGGGTGGGCTTGAACCACCAACCTTTCGGTTAACAGCCGAACGCGCTAACCAATTGCGCCACGGAGACATGAAACATACTGAAGTCTCCCTATTAACCAGTTAGCTAATTCACTTTCAATGTTTTAATAGCACATCTGACGATGCCAGTAAACACAGTTCCAAGACAAAAACTACCGTTGCACTTACATTTAACGTGACATTACGAATCGGAAGCAGTGGTAGGAATATCTAATTCATGTGATCGAAATTTCTGTACATCGCGTCCCCGGGTGGGCTTGAACCACCAACCTTTCGGTTAACAGCCGAACGCGCTAACCAATTGCGCCACGGAGAACAAATATACTGAAGTCTCCCTATTCACGAGTTAGCTAGTTCACTTTCAATGTTTTTAATAGCACATCTGACGATGCCAGTAAACACAGTTCCAAGACAAAAACTACCGTTGTACTTACATTTAACGTTGACATTACGAATCGGAAGCAGTGGTAGCAATATCTTATTCATGTGATCGAAATATGTACATCGTCCCCGGGTGGGCTTGAACCACCAACCTTTCGGTTAACAGCCGAACGCGCTAACCAATTGCGCCACGGAGACATGAAACATTCTGAAGTCTCCCTATTAACCAGTTAGCTAATTCACTTTCAATGTTTTAATAGCACATCTGACGATGCCAGTAAACACAGTTCCAAGACAAAACTACCGTTGCACTTACATTTAACGTGACATTACGAATCGGAAGCAGTGGTAGCAAGATCTTATTCATGTGATCGAAATACTGTACATCGCGTCCCGGGTGGGCTTGAACCACCAACCTTTCGGTTAACAGCCGAACGCGCTAACCAATTGCGCCACGGAGACATGAAACATACTGAAGTCTCCCTATTCACCAGTTAGCTAATGCACTTTCAATGTTTTAATAGCACATCTGACGATGCCAGTAAACACAGTTCCAAGACAAAAACTACCGTTGCGCTTACATTTAACGTGACATTACGAATCGGAAGCAGTGGTAGGAATATCTAATTCATGTGATCGAAATTTCTGTACATCGTCCCCGGGTGGGCTTGAACCACCAACCTTTCGGTTAACAGCCGAACGCGCTAACCAATTGCGCCACGGAGACATGAAACATTCTGAAGTCTCCCTATTAACCAGTTAGCTAATTCACTTTCAATGTTTTAATAGCACATCTGACGATGCCAGTAAACACAGTTCCAAGACAAAAACTACCGTTGCGCTTACATTTAACGTGACATTACGAATCGGAAGCAGTGGTAGGAATATCTAATTCATGTGATCGAAATTTCTGTACATCGCGTCCCGGGTGGGCTTGAACCACCAACCTTTCGGTTAACAGCCGAACGCGCTAACCAATTGCGCCACGGAGACATGAAACATACTGAAGTCTCCCTATTCACGAGTTAGCTAGTGCACTTTCAATGTTTTTAGCACATCTGACGATGCCAGTAAACACAGTTCCAAGACAAAAACTACCGTTGTACTTACATTTAACTTGACATTACGAATCGGAACAGTGGTAGCAATATCTTATTCATGTGATCGAAATATGTACATCACGTCCCCGGGTGGGCTTGAACCACCAACCTTTCGGTTAACAGCCGAACGCGCTAACCAATTGCGCCACGGAGACATGAAACATACTGAAGTCTCCCTATTCAGAGTTAGCTAGTGCACTTTCAATGTTTTTAATAGCACATCTGACGATGCCAGTAAACACAGTTCCAAGACAAAAACTACCGTTGCGCTTAGTGACATTACGAATCGGAAACAGTGGTAGCAATATCTATTCATGTGATCGAAATTTCTGTACATCGTCCCGGGTGGGCTTGAACCACCAACCTTTCGGTTAACAGCCGAACGCGCTAACCAATTGCGCCACGGAGACATGAAACATACTGAAGTCTCCCTATTCACGAGTTAGCTAATGCACTTTCAATGTTTTTAATAGCACATCTGACGATGCCAGTAAACACAGTTCCAAGACAAAAACTACCGTTGCGCTTGGTGACATTACGAATCGGAATCAGTGGTAGTAATATCTTTTTCATGTCGTCGAAATTTCTGTACATCACGTCCGCGGGTGGGCTTGAACCACCAACCTTTCGGTTAACAGCCGAACGCGCTAACCAATTGCGCCACGGAAACATGAAATATACTGAAGTCTCCCTATTCACGAGTTAGCTAATGCACTTTCAATGTTTTTAATAGCACATCTGACGATGCCAGTAAACACAGTTCCAAGACAAAAACTACCGTTGCACTTACATTTAACGTTACATTACGAATCGGAAGCAGTGGTAGCAATATCTATTCATGTGATCGAAATTTCTGTACATCACGTCCCCGGTGGGCTTGAACCACCAACCTTTCGGTTAACAGCCGAACGCGCTAACCAATTGCGCCACGGAGACATGAAACATACTGAAGTCTCCCTATTACCAGTTAGCTAATTCACTTTCAATGTTTTAATAGCACATCTGACGATGCCAGTAAACACAGTTCCAAGACAAAAACTACCGTTGCGCTTACATTTAACGTTACATTACGAATCGGAAGCAGTGGTAGCAATATCTATTCATGTGATCGAAATTTCTGTACATCGCGTCCCGGGTGGGCTTGAACCACCAACCTTTCGGTTAACAGCCGAACGCGCTAACCAATTGCGCCACGGAGACATGAAACATACTGAAGTCTCCCTATTCAGAGTTAGCTAATGCACTTTCAATGTTTTAATAGCACATCTGACGATGCCAGTAAACACAGTTCCAAGACAAAAACTACCGTTGCTTACATTTAACGACATTACGAATCGGAAGCAGTGGTAGGAATATCTAATTCATGTGATCGAAATTTCTGTACATCGCGTCCCCGGGTGGGCTTGAACCACCAACCTTTCGGTTAACAGCCGAACGCGCTAACCAATTGCGCCACGGAGACATGAAATATACTGAAGTCTCCCTATTCACGAGTTAGCTAATGCACTTTCAATGTTTTTAATAGCACATCTGACGATGCCAGTAAACACAGTTCCAAGACAAAAACTACCGTTGCGCTTACATTTAACGACATTACGAATCGGAAGCAGTGGTAGGAATATCTAATTCATGTGATCGAAATTCTGTACATCGCGTCCCGGGTGGGCTTGAACCACCAACCTTTCGGTTAACAGCCGAACGCGCTAACCAATTGCGCCACGGAGACATGAAACATACTGAAGTCTCCCTATTCAGTTAGCTAGTGCACTTTCAATGTTTTTAATAGCACATCTGACGATGCCAGTAAACACAGTTCCAAGACAAAAACTACCGTTGACTTACATTTAACTTGACATTACGAATCGGAAACAGTGGTAGCAATATCTTATTCATGTGATCGAAATTGTACATCACGTCCCCGGGTGGGCTTGAACCACCAACCTTTCGGTTAACAGCCGAACGCGCTAACCAATTGCGCCACGGAGACATGAAACATACTGAAGTCTCCCTATTACCAGTTAGCTAATGCACTTTCAATGTTTTAATAGCACATCTGACGATGCCAGTAAACACAGTTCCAAGACAAAACTACCGTTGCTTACATTTAACGTGACATTACGAATCGAAGCAGTGGTAGCAAATCTTATTCATGTGATCGAAATTTCTGTACATCACGTCCCGGGTGGGCTTGAACCACCAACCTTTCGGTTAACAGCCGAACGCGCTAACCAATTGCGCCACGGAGACATGAAACATACTGAAGTCTCCCTATTCACCAGTTAGCTAATGCACTTTCAATGTTTTAATAGCACATCTGACGATGCCAGTAAACACAGTTCCAAGACAAAAACTACCGTTGCGCTTAGTGACATTACGAATCGGAAGCAGTGGTAGCAATATCTATTCATGTGATCGAAATTTCTGTACATCACGTCCCGGGTGGGCTTGAACCACCAACCTTTCGGTTAACAGCCGAACGCGCTAACCAATTGCGCCACGGAGACATGAAACATATCTGAAGTCTCCCTATTCACCAGTTAGCTAATGCACTTTCAATGTTTTAATAGCACATCTGACGATGCCAGTAAACACAGTTCCAAGACAAAAACTACCGTTGCGCTTACATTTAACGTTACATTACGAATCGGAAGCAGTGGTAGGAATATCTAATTCATGTGATCGAAATTCTGTACATCACGTCCCCGGGTGGGCTTGAACCACCAACCTTTCGGTTAACAGCCGAACGCGCTAACCAATTGCGCCACGGAGACATGAAACATACTGAAGTCTCCCTATACCAGTTAGCTAATCACTTTCAATGTTTTTAATAGCACATCTGACGATGCCAGTAAACACAGTTCCAAGACAAAAACTACCGTTGCGCTTACATTTAACGTTACATTACGAATCGGAAGCAGTGGTAGCAATATCTATTCATGTGATCGAAATTTCTGTACATCGCGTCCCGGGTGGGCTTGAACCACCAACCTTTCGGTTAACAGCCGAACGCGCTAACCAATTGCGCCACGGAGACATGAAACATACTGAAGTCTCCCTATTCAAGTTAGCTAGTGCACTTTCAATGTTTTTAATAGCACATCTGACGATGCCAGTAAACACAGTTCCAAGACAAAAACTACCGTTGCACTTACATTTAACTTGACATTACGAATCGGAAACAGTGGTAGCAATATCTTATTCATGTGATCGAAATTGTACATCACGTCCCGGGTGGGCTTGAACCACCAACCTTTCGGTTAACAGCCGAACGCGCTAACCAATTGCGCCACGGAGACATGAAACATACTGAAGTCTCCCTATTAACCAGTTAGCTAATTCACTTTCAATGTTTTAATAGCACATCTGACGATGCCAGTAAACACAGTTCCAAGACAAAAACTACCGTTGCTTACATTTAACGTGACATTACGAATCGGAAGCAGTGGTAGGAATATCTAATTCATGTGATCGAAATTTCTGTACATCGCGTCCCCGGGTGGGCTTGAACCACCAACCTTTCGGTTAACAGCCGAACGCGCTAACCAATTGCGCCACGGAGACATGAAACATACTGAAGTCTCCCTATTCACGAGTTAGCTAATGCACTTTCAATGTTTTTAATAGCACATCTGACGATGCCAGTAAACACAGTTCCAAGACAAAAACTACCGTTGCTTACATTTAACTTGACATTACGAATCGGAAGCAGTGGTAGCAATATCTTATTCATGTGATCGAAATAGATGTACATCACGTCCCGGGTGGGCTTGAACCACCAACCTTTCGGTTAACAGCCGAACGCGCTAACCAATTGCGCCACGGAGACATGAAACATACTGAAGTCTCCCTATAACAGTTAGCTAATTCACTTTCAATGTTTTAATAGCACATCTGACGATGCCAGTAAACACAGTTCCAAGACAAAAACTACCGTTGACTTACATTTAACGTGACATTACGAATCGGAAGCAGTGGTAGCAATATCTTATTCATGTGATCGAAATTTGTACATCGCGTCCCGGGTGGGCTTGAACCACCAACCTTTCGGTTAACAGCCGAACGCGCTAACCAATTGCGCCACGGAGACATGAAACATACTGAAGTCTCCCTATTACCAGTTAGCTAATTCACTTTCAATGTTTTAATAGCACATCTGACGATGCCAGTAAACACAGTTCCAAGACAAAAACTACCGTTGCACTTACATTTAACGTGACATTACGAATCGGAAGCAGTGGTAGCAATATCTTATTCATGTGATCGAAACTGTACATCGCGTCCCGGGTGGGCTTGAACCACCAACCTTTCGGTTAACAGCCGAACGCGCTAACCAATTGCGCCACGGAGACATGAAACATTCTGAAGTCTCCCTATACCAGTTAGCTAATTCACTTTCAATGTTTTAATAGCACATCTGACGATGCCAGTAAACACAGTTCCAAGACAAAAACTACCGTTGCGCTTACATTTAACGTGACATTACGAATCGGAAGCAGTGGTAGGAATATCTAATTCATGTGATCGAAATTTCTGTACATCGCGTCCCGGGTGGGCTTGAACCACCAACCTTTCGGTTAACAGCCGAACGCGCTAACCAATTGCGCCACGGAGACATGAAACATACTGAAGTCTCCCTATTCACGAGTTAGCTAATGCACTTTCAATGTTTTTAATAGCACATCTGACGATGCCAGTAAACACAGTTCCAAGACAAAAACTACCGTTGACTTACATTTAACTTGACATTACGAATCGGAAAGTGGTAGCAATATCTATTCATGTGATCGAAATTGTACATCACGTCCCCGGGTGGGCTTGAACCACCAACCTTTCGGTTAACAGCCGAACGCGCTAACCAATTGCGCCACGGAGACATGAAACATACTGAAGTCTCCCTATTCACCAGTTAGCTAATGCACTTTCAATGTTTTTAATAGCACATCTGACGATGCCAGTAAACACAGTTCCAAGACAAAAACTACCGTTGACTTACATTTAACGTTGACATTACGAATCGGAAACAGTGGTAGCAATATCTTATTCATGTGATCGAAATTGTACATCGCGTCCCGGGTGGGCTTGAACCACCAACCTTTCGGTTAACAGCCGAACGCGCTAACCAATTGCGCCACGGAGACATGAAATATCTGAAGTCTCCCTATTAACCAGTTAGCTAATTCACTTTCAATGTTTTAATAGCACATCTGACGATGCCAGTAAACACAGTTCCAAGACAAAAACTACCGTTGCACTTACATTTAACGACATTACGAATCGGAAGCAGTGGTAGCAATATCTATTCATGTGATCGAAATCTGTACATCGCGTCCCGGGTGGGCTTGAACCACCAACCTTTCGGTTAACAGCCGAACGCGCTAACCAATTGCGCCACGGAGACATGAAACATACTGAAGTCTCCCTATTCACCAGTTAGCTAATGCACTTTCAATGTTTTTAATAGCACATCTGACGATGCCAGTAAACACAGTTCCAAGACAAAAACTACCGTTGCGCTTACATTTAACGTGACATTACGAATCGGAAGCAGTGGTAGCAATATCTTATTCATGTGATCGAAATTGTACATCACGTCCCGGGTGGGCTTGAACCACCAACCTTTCGGTTAACAGCCGAACGCGCTAACCAATTGCGCCACGGAGACATGAAACATTCTGAAGTCTCCCTATTCACCAGTTAGCTAATTCACTTTCAATGTTTTAATAGCACATCTGACGATGCCAGTAAACACAGTTCCAAGACAAAAACTACCGTTGCGCTTACATTTAACGTTGACATTACGAATCGGAAGCAGTGGTAGCAATATCTATTCATGTGATCGAAATTTCTGTACATCGCGTCCCGGGTGGGCTTGAACCACCAACCTTTCGGTTAACAGCCGAACGCGCTAACCAATTGCGCCACGGAGACATGAAACATACTGAAGTCTCCCTATTCACAGTTAGCTAATGCACTTTCAATGTTTTTAATAGCACATCTGACGATGCCAGTAAACACAGTTCCAAGACAAAAACTACCGTTGACTTACATTTAACTGACATTACGAATCGGAAACAGTGGTAGCAATATCTAATTCATGTGATCGAAATTGTACATCGTCCCGGGTGGGCTTGAACCAACCTTTCGGTTAACAGCCGAACGCGCTAACCAATTGCGCCACGGAGACATGAAATATTGAAGTCTCCCTATTAACCAGTTAGCTAATTCACTTTCAATGTTTTTAATAGCACATCTGACGATGCCAGTAAACACAGTTCCAAGACAAAAACTACCGTTGCACTTACATTTAACGTGACATTACGAATCGGAAGCAGTGGTAGGAATATCTTAATTCATGTGATCGAAATTTCTGTACATCGCCCCGGGTGGGCTTGAACCACCAACCTTTCGGTTAACAGCCGAACGCGCTAACCAATTGCGCCACGGAGACATGAAACATACTGAAGTCTCCCTATTCACGAGTTAGCTAATGCACTTTCAATGTTTTTAATAGCACATCTGACGATGCCAGTAAACACAGTTCCAAGACAAAAACTACCGTTGCGCTTACATTTAACGTGACATTACGAATCGGAAGCAGTGGTAGGAATATCTAATTCATGTGATCGAAATTTCTGTACATCGCGTCCCGGGTGGGCTTGAACCACCAACCTTTCGGTTAACAGCCGAACGCGCTAACCAATTGCGCCACGGAGACATGAAATACTGAAGTCTCCCTATTCCAGTTAGCTAATGCACTTTCAATGTTTTTAATAGCACATCTGACGATGCCAGTAAACACAGTTCCAAGACAAAAACTACCGTTGACTTACATTTAACGTGACATTACGAATCGGAAGCAGTGGTAGCAATATCTTATTCATGTGATCGAAATATGTACATC
Organism: Hydractinia echinata; assembly: GCA_030067915.1. NCBI lineage: Eukaryota > Metazoa > Cnidaria > Hydrozoa > Anthoathecata > Hydractiniidae > Hydractinia > Hydractinia echinata. The sequence goes on from JASGCC010002347.1 coordinate 24,459, forward strand.
GTCCCGGGTGGGCTTGAACCACCAACCTTTCGGTTAACAGCCGAACGCGCTAACCAATTGCGCCACGGAGACATGAAATATTCTGAAGTCTCCCTATTACCAGTTAGCTAATTCACTTTCAATGTTTTAATAGCACATCTGACGATGCCAGTAAACACAGTTCCAAGACAAAAACTACCGTTGCACTTACATTTAACGTGACATTACGAATCGGAAGCAGTGGTAGGAATATCTAATTCATGTGATCGAAATTTGTACATCGCGTCCCCGGGTGGGCTTGAACCACCAACCTTTCGGTTAACAGCCGAACGCGCTAACCAATTGCGCCACGGAGACATGAAACATACTGAAGTCTCCCTATTCACGAGTTAGCTAATTCACTTTCAATGTTTTAATAGCACATCTGACGATGCCAGTAAACACAGTTCCAAGACTAAAACTACCGTTGCACTTACATTTAACGTGACATTACGAATTAGAAGCAGTGGTAGCAATATCTTATTCATGTGATCGAAATAGATGTACATCACGTCCCCGGTTGGCTTGAACCACCAACCTTTCGGTTAACAGCCGAACGCGCTAACCAATTGCGCCACGGAGACATGAAACATACTGAAGTCTCCCTATACCAGTTAGCTAATGCACTTTCAATGTTTTAATAGCACATCTGACGATGCCAGTAAACACAGTTCCAAGACAAAAACTACCGTTGCGCTTACATTTAACGACATTACGAATCGGAAGCAGTGGTAGGAATATCTAATTCATGTGATCGAAATTTCTGTACATCGCGTCCCCGGGTGGGCTTGAACCACCAACCTTTCGGTTAACAGCCGAACGCGCTAACCAATTGCGCCACGGAGACATGAAACATACTGAAGTCTCCCTATTCCAGTTAGCTAATGCACTTTCAATGTTTTTAATAGCACATCTGACGATGCCAGTAAACACAGTTCCAAGACAAAAACTACCGTTGTACTTAATTTAACGTTGACATTACAAATCGGAACAGTGGTAGCAATATCTTATTCATGTGATCGAAATAGATGTACATCGCTCCCGGGTGGGCTTGAACCACCAACCTTTCGGTTAACAGCCGAACGCGCTAACCAATTGCGCCACGGAGACATGAAATACTGAAGTCTCCCTATTACCAGTTAGCTAATTCACTTTCAATGTTTTAATAGCACATCTGACGATGCCAGTAAACACAGTTTCCAAGACAAAAACTACCGTTGCACTTACATTTAACGTGACATTACGAATCGGAAGCAGTGGTAGGAATATCTAATTCATGTGATCGAAATTTCTGTACATCGCGTCCCCGGGTGGGCTTGAAACCACCAACCTTTCGGTTAACAGCCGAACGCGCTAACCAATTGCGCCACGGAGACATGAAACATACTGAAGTCTCCCTATTCACGAGTTAGCTAATGCACTTTCAATGTTTTAATAGCACATCTGACGATGCCAGTAAACACAGTTCCAAGACAAAAACTACCGTTGCACTTACATTTAACGTGACATTACGAATCGGAAGCAGTGGTAGCAATATCTATTCATGTGATCGAAATTTCTGTACATCGCCCCGGGTGGCTTGAACCACCAACCTTTCGGTTAACAGCCGAACGCGCTAACCAATTGCGCCACGGAGACATGAAACATACTGAAGTCTCCCTATTCACGAGTTAGCTAATGCACTTTCAATGTTTTAATAGCACATCTGACGATGCCAGTAAACACAGTTCCAAGACAAAAACTACCGTTGCGCTTACATTTAACGTGACATTACGAATCGGAAGCAGTGGTAGGAATATCTATTCATGTGATCGAAATTTCTGTACATCGCGTCCCGGGTGGGCTTGAACCACCAACCTTTCGGTTAACAGCCGAACGCGCTAACCAATTGCGCCACGGAGACATGAAATACTGAAGTCTCCCTATTCCAGTTAGCTAATGCACTTTCAATGTTTTAATAGCACATCTGACGATGCCAGTAAACACAGTTCCAAGACAAAAACTACCGTTGACTTACATTTAACGTGACATTACGAATCGGAAGCAGTGGTAGCAATATCTATTCATGTGATCGAAATTGTACATCGTCCCCGGGTGGGCTTGAACCACCAACCTTTCGGTTAACAGCCGAACGCGCTAACCAATTGCGCCACGGAGACATGAAATATCTGAAGTCTCCCTATTACCAGTTAGCTAATTCACTTTCAATGTTTTAATAGCACATCTGACGATGCCAGTAAACACAGTTCCAAGACAAAAACTACCGTTGCACTTACATTTAACGTGACATTACGAATCGGAAGCAGTGGTAGCAATATCTAATTCATGTGATCGAAATTTCTGTACATCGCGTCCCGGGTGGGCTTGAACCACCAACCTTTCGGTTAACAGCCGAACGCGCTAACCAATTGCGCCACGGAGACATGAAACATACTGAAGTCTCCCTATTCACGTTAGCTAATTCACTTTCAATGTTTTAATAGCACATCTGACGATGCCAGTAAACACAGTTCCAAGACAAAAACTACCGTTGCACTTACATTTAACGTGACATTACGAATCGGAAGCAGTGGTAGCAATATCTAATTCATGTGATCGAAATTGTACATCACGTCCCCGGGTGGGCTTGAACCACCAACCTTTCGGTTAACAGCCGAACGCGCTAACCAATTGCGCCACGGAGACATGAAAACATCTGAAGTCTCCCTATTACCAGTTAGCTAATTCACTTTCAATGTTTTAATAGCACATCTGACGATGCCAGTAAACACAGTTCCAAGACAAAAACTACCGTTGCGCTTACATTTAACGTTACATTACGAATCGGAAGCAGTGGTAGGAATATCTATTCATGTGATCGAAATTTCTGTACATCGCGTCCCGGGTGGGCTTGAACCACCAACCTTTCGGTTAACAGCCGAACGCGCTAACCAATTGCGCCACGGAGACATGAAATACTGAAGTCTCCCTATTCACGAGTTAGCTAGTGCACTTTCAATGTTTTTAATAGCACATCTGACGATGCCAGTAAACACAGTTCCAAGACAAAAACTACCGTTGTACTTACATTTAACTGACATTACGAAATCGGAAACAGTGGTAGCAATATCTTATTCATGTGATCGAAATAGATGTACATCGCTCCCCGGGTGGGCTTGAACCACCAACCTTTCGGTTAACAGCCGAACGCGCTAACCAATTGCGCCACGGAGACATGAAATACTGAAGTCTCCCTATTACCAGTTAGCTAATTCACTTTCAATGTTTTAATAGCACATCTGACGATGCCAGTAAACACAGTTCCAAGACAAAAACTACCGTTGCACTTACATTTAACGTGACATTACGAATCGGAAGCAGTGGTAGGAATATCTAATTCATGTGATCGAAATTTCTGTACATCGCGTCCCGGGTGGGCTTGAACCACCAACCTTCGGTTAACAGCCGAACGCGCTAACCAATTGCGCCACGGAGACATGAAACATTGAAGTCTCCCTATTCACGAGTTAGCTAATGCACTTTCAATGTTTTTAATAGCACATCTGACGATGCCAGTAAACACAGTTCCAAGACAAAAACTACCGTTACTTACATTTAACGTTGACATTACGAATCGGAAGCAGTGGTAGGAATATCTATTCATGTGATCGAAATTGTACATCGCGTCCCGGGTGGGCTTGAACCACCAACCTTTCGGTTAACAGCCGAACGCGCTAACCAATTGCGCCACGGAGACATGAAATATTCTGAAGTCTCCCTATTACCAGTTAGCTAATTCACTTTCAATGTTTTAATAGCACATCTGACGATGCCAGTAAACACAGTTCCAAGACAAAAACTACCGTTGCACTTACATTTAACGTGACATTACGAATCGGAAGCAGTGGTAGGAATATCTAATTCATGTGATCGAAATTTCTGTACATCGCGTCCCGGGTGGGCTTGAACCACCAACCTTTCGGTTAACAGCCGAACGCGCTAACCAATTGCGCCACGGAGACATGAAACATACTGAAGTCTCCCTATTCACGAGTTAGCTAGTGCACTTTCAATGTTTTTAATAGCACATCTGACGATGCCAGTAAACACAGTTCCAAGACAAAAACTACCGTTGCGCTTACATTTAACGTGACATTACGAATCGGAAGCAGTGGTAGGAATATCTATTCATGTGATCGAAATTTCTGTACATCGCGTCCCGGGTGGGCTTGAACCACCAACCTTTCGGTTAACAGCCGAACGCGCTAACCAATTGCGCCGGAGACATGAAAATTCTGAAGTCTCCCTATTCAGTTAGCTAATTCACTTTCAATGTTTTAATAGCACATCTGACGATGCCAGTAAACACAGTTCCAAGACTAAAACTACCGTTGCACTTACATTTAACGACATTACGAATCGAAGCAGTGGTAGCAAGATCTTATTCATGGATCGAAATAGCTGTACATCGCGTGCCCGGGTGGGCTTGAAACACCAACCTTTCGGTTAACAGCCGAA
>JASGCC010002348.1:0-28964 GCA_030067915.1 Hydractinia echinata
ATTAAACTGCTTTCTTTCGGGTCTCATCAAAAATGAAAACATTTTTGAAAACTACAAGTCATGGGTTTAGTGGTGAAAAAATAATTTTAAAAATCGTTCGGAAATGAGTTTACTCCCTGGGTACTTTCTTTGTATACATTCGACTATACGGGAGAGCCCGGGATTTAGGGAAATCGCGGGTTTTTGGTTGCCGGCGATTAAACTGCTTTCATTCGGCGTCTCATCAAAAATGAAAATATTTTTGAAAACTACAAGTCATGGGTTTTAGTGGTGAAAAAATAATTTTAAAAATCGTTCGGGAAATGAGTTTACTCCCTGGGTACTTTCTTTGTATACATTCGACTATACGGGCAGAGCCCGGGATTTAGGGAAATCGCGGGTTTTCGGTTGCCGGCGATTAAACTGCTTTCATTCGGCGTCTCATCAAAAATGAAAACATTTTTGAAAACTACAAGTCTCATGGGTTTTAGTGGTGAAAAAATAATTTTAAAAATCGTTCGGGAAATGAGTTTACTCCCTGGGTACTTTCTTTGTATACATTCGACTATACGGGATTTAGGGAAATCGCGGGTTTCGGTTGCCGGATTAAACTGCTTTCATTCGGCGTCTCATCAAAAATGAAAACATTTTTGAAAACTACAAGAATGGGTTTTAGTGGTGAAAAAATAATTTTAAAAATCGTTCGGGAAATGAGTTTACTCCCTGGGTACTTTCTTTGTATACATTCGACTATACGGGCCGAGCCCGGGATTTACGGGAAATCGCGGGTTTTCGGTTGCCGGAGATTAAACTGCTTTCATTCGGCGTCTCATCAAAAATGAAAATTTTTTGAAAACTACAAGTCTCATGGGTTTTAGTGAAAAAATAATTTTAAAAATCGTTCGGAAATGAGTTTACTCCTGGGTACTTTCTTTGTATACATTCGACTATACGGGCGAGCCCGGGATTTACGGGAAATCGCGGGTTTTCGGTTGGGCGATTAAACTGCTTTCATTCGGCGTCTCATCAAAAATGAAAAATTTTTGAAAACTACAAGTCTCATGGGTTTTAGTGGTGAAAAAATAATTTTAAAAATCGTTCGGGAAATGAGTTTACTCCCTGGGTACTTTCTTTGTATACATTCGACTATACGGGCAGAGCCCGGGATTTAGGGAAATCGCGGGTTTTCGGTTGCCGGCGATTAAACTGCTTTCATTCGGCGTCTCATCAAAAATGAAAACATTTTTGAAAACTACAAGTCATGGGTTTTAGTGGTGAAAAAATAATTTTAAAAATCGTTCGGGAAATGAGTTTACTCCCTGGGTACTTTTTTGTATACATTCGACTATACGGGCAGAGCCCGGGATTTAGGGAAATCGCGGGTTTTTGGTTGCCGGCGATTAAACTGCTTTCTTCGGCGTCTCATCAAAAATGAAAATATTTTGAAAACTACAAGTCATGGGTTTTAGTGGTGAAAAAATAATTTTAAAAATCGTTCGGGAAATGAGTTTACTCCCTGGGTACTTTCTTTGTATACATTCGACTATACGGGCAGCCCGGGATTTAGGGAAATCGCGGGTTTTCGGTTGCCGGCGATTAAACTGCTTTCATTCGGCGTCTCATCAAAAATGAAAACATTTTTGAAAACTACAAGTCTCATGGGTTTTAGTGGTGAAAAAATAATTTTAAAAATCGTTCGGGAAATGAGTTTACTCCCTGGGTACTTTCTTTGTATACATTCGACTATACGGGATTTACGGGAAATCGCGGGTTTTCGGTTGCCGGATTAAACTGCTTTCATTCGGCGTCTCATCAAAAATGAAAACATTTTTGAAAACTACAAGTCTCATGGGTTTTAGTGGTGAAAAAATAATTTTAAAAATCGTTCGGGAAATGAGTTTACTCCCTGGGTACTTTCTTTGTATACATTCGACTATACGGGCGAGCCCGGGATTTACGGGAAATCGCGGGTTTTCGGTTGCCGGATTAAACTGCTTTCATTCGGCGTCTCATCAAAAATGAAAAATTTTTGAAAACTACAAGTCTCATGGGTTTTAGTGGTGAAAAAATAATTTTAAAAATCGTTCGGGAAATGAGTTTACTCCCTGGGTACTTTCTTTGTATACATTCGACTATACGGGCAGAGCCCGGGATTTAGGGAAAATCGCGGGTTTTCGGTTGCCGGCGATTAAACTGCTTTCATTCGGCGTCTCATCAAAAATGAAAACATTTTTGAAAACTACAAGTCTCATGGGTTTTAGTGGTGAAAAAATAATTTTAAAAATCGTTCGGGAAATGAGTTTACTCCCTGGGTACTTTCTTTGTATACATTCGACTATACGGGATTTAGGGAAATCGCGGGTTTTCGGTTGCCGGCGATTAAACTGCTTTCATTCGGCGTCTCATCAAAAATGAAAACATTTTTGAAAACTACAAGTCTCATGGGTTTTAGTGGTGAAAAAATAATTTTAAAAATCGTTCGGGAAATGAGTTTACTCCCTGGGTACTTTCTTTGTATACATTCGACTATACGGGCCGAGCCCGGGATTTACGGGAAATCGCGGGTTTTCGGTTGCCGGCGATTAAACTGCTTTCATTCGGCGTCTCATCAAAAATGAAAACATTTTTGAAAACTACAAGTCTCATGGGTTTTAGTGGTGAAAAAATAATTTTAAAAATCGTTCGGGAAATGAGTTTACTCCCTGGGTACTTTCTTTGTATACATTCGACTATACGGGCCGAGCCCGGGATTTACGGGAAATCGCGGGTTTTCGGTTGCCGGCGATTAAACTGCTTTCATTCGGCGTCTCATCAAAAATGAAAACATTTTTGAAAACTACAAGTCTCATGGGTTTTAGTGGTGAAAAAATAATTTTAAAAATCGTTCGGGAAATGAGTTTACTCCCTGGGTACTTTCTTTGTATACATTCGACTATACGGGCAGCCCGGGATTTACGGGAAATCGCGGGTTTTCGGTTGCCGGCGATTAAACTGCTTTCATTCGGCGTCTCATCAAAAATGAAAACATTTTTGAAAACTACAAGACTCATGGGTTTTAGTGGTGAAAAAATAATTTTAAAAATCGTTCGGGAAATGAGTTTACTCCCTGGGTACTTTCTTTGTATACATTCGACTATACGGGCGAGCCCGGGATTTAGGGAAATCGCGGGTTTTCGGTTGCCGGCGATTAAACTGCTTTCATTCGGCGTCTCATCAAAAATGAAAACATTTTTGAAAACTACAAGTCTCATGGGTTTTAGTGGTGAAAAAATAATTTTAAAAATCGTTCGGGAAATGAGTTTACTCCCTGGGTACTTTCTTTGTATACATTCGACTATACGGGCGAGCCCGGGATTTAGGGAAATCGCGGGTTTTCGGTTGCCGGCGATTAAACTGCTTTCATTCGGCGTCTCATCAAAAATGAAAACATTTTTGAAAACTACAAGTCTCATGGGTTTTAGTGGTGAAAAAATAATTTTAAAAATCGTTCGGGAAATGAGTTTACTCCCTGGGTACTTTCTTTGTATACATTCGACTATACGGGCGAGCCCGGGATTTAGGGAAATCGCGGGTTTTCGGTTGCCGGCGATTAAACTGCTTTCATTCGGCGTCTCATCAAAAATGAAAACATTTTTGAAAACTACAAGTCTCATGGGTTTTAGTGGTGAAAAAATAATTTTAAAAATCGTTCGGGAAATGAGTTTACTCCCTGGGTACTTTCTTTGTATACATTCGACTATACGGGCAGAGCCCGGGATTTAGGGAAATCGCGGGTTTTCGGTTGCCGGCGATTAAACTGCTTTCATTCGGCGTCTCATCAAAAATGAAAACATTTTTGAAAACTACAAGTCATGGGTTTTAGTGGTGAAAAAATAATTTTAAAAATCGTTCGGGAAATGAGTTTACTCCCTGGGTACTTTCTTTGTATACATTCGACTATACGGGCAGAGCCCGGGATTTAGGGAAATCGCGGGTTTTCGGTTGCCGGCGATTAAACTGCTTTCATTCGGCGTCTCATCAAAAATGAAAACATTTTTGAAAACTACAAGTCTCATGGGTTTTAGTGGTGAAAAAATAATTTTAAAAATCGTTCGGGAAATGAGTTTACTCCCTGGGTACTTTCTTTGTATACATTCGACTATACGGGCGAGCCCGGGATTTACGGGAAATCGCGGGTTTTCGGTTGCCGGCGATTAAACTGCTTTCATTCGGCGTCTCATCAAAAATGAAAACATTTTTGAAAACTACAAGTCTCATGGGTTTTAGTGGTGAAAAAATAATTTTAAAAATCGTTCGGGAAATGAGTTTACTCCCTGGGTACTTTCTTTGTATACATTCGACTATACGGGCGAGCCCGGGATTTAGGGAAATCGCGGGTTTTCGGTTGCCGGCGATTAAACTGCTTTCATTCGGCGTCTCATCAAAAATGAAAACATTTTTGAAAACTACAAGTCTCATGGGTTTTAGTGGTGAAAAAATAATTTTAAAAATCGTTCGGGAAATGAGTTTACTCCCTGGGTACTTTCTTTGTATACATTCGACTATACGGGCAGAGCCCGGGATTTAGGGAAATCGCGGGTTTTCGGTTGCCGGCGATTAAACTGCTTTCATTCGGCGTCTCATCAAAAATGAAAACATTTTTGAAAACTACAAGACTCATGGGTTTTAGTGGTGAAAAAATAATTTTAAAAATCGTTCGGGAAATGAGTTTACTCCCTGGGTACTTTCTTTGTATACATTCGACTATACGGGCAGAGCCCGGGATTTAGGGAAATCGCGGGTTTTCGGTTGCCGGCGATTAAACTGCTTTCATTCGGCGTCTCATCAAAAATGAAAACATTTTTGAAAACTACAAGTCTCATGGGTTTTAGTGGTGAAAAAATAATTTTAAAAATCGTTCGGGAAATGAGTTTACTCCCTGGGTACTTTCTTTGTATACATTCGACTATACGGGCAGAGCCCGGGATTTAGGGAAATCGCGGGTTTTCGGTTGCCGGCGATTAAACTGCTTTCATTCGGCGTCTCATCAAAAATGAAAACATTTTTGAAAACTACAAGTCTCATGGGTTTTAGTGGTGAAAAAATAATTTTAAAAATCGTTCGGGAAATGAGTTTACTCCCTGGGTACTTTCTTTGTATACATTCGACTATACGGGCAGAGCCCGGGATTTAGGGAAATCGCGGGTTTTCGGTTGCCGGCGATTAAACTGCTTTCATTCGGCGTCTCATCAAAAATGAAAACATTTTTGAAAACTACAAGTCTCATGGGTTTTAGTGGTGAAAAAATAATTTTAAAAATCGTTCGGGAAATGAGTTTACTCCCTGGGTACTTTCTTTGTATACATTCGACTATACGGGCAGAGCCCGGGATTTAGGGAAATCGCGGGTTTTCGGTTGCCGGCGATTAAACTGCTTTCATTCGGCGTCTCATCAAAAATGAAAACATTTTTGAAAACTACAAGTCTCATGGGTTTTAGTGGTGAAAAAATAATTTTAAAAATCGTTCGGGAAATGAGTTTACTCCCTGGGTACTTTCTTTGTATACATTCGACTATACGGGCGAGCCCGGGATTTACGGGAAATCGCGGGTTTTCGGTTGCCGGCGATTAAACTGCTTTCATTCGGCGTCTCATCAAAAATGAAAACATTTTTGAAAACTACAAGTCTCATGGGTTTTAGTGGTGAAAAAATAATTTTAAAAATCGTTCGGGAAATGAGTTTACTCCCTGGGTACTTTCTTTGTATACATTCGACTATACGGGCAGAGCCCGGGATTTAGGGAAATCGCGGGTTTTCGGTTGCCGGCGATTAAACTGCTTTCATTCGGCGTCTCATCAAAAATGAAAACATTTTTGAAAACTACAAGTCTCATGGGTTTTAGTGGTGAAAAAATAATTTTAAAAATCGTTCGGGAAATGAGTTTACTCCCTGGGTACTTTCTTTGTATACATTCGACTATACGGGCAGAGCCCGGGATTTAGGGAAATCGCGGGTTTTCGGTTGCCGGCGATTAAACTGCTTTCATTCGGCGTCTCATCAAAAATGAAAACATTTTTGAAAACTACAAGACTCATGGGTTTTAGTGGTGAAAAAATAATTTTAAAAATCGTTCGGGAAATGAGTTTACTCCCTGGGTACTTTCTTTGTATACATTCGACTATACGGGCAGAGCCCGGGATTTAGGGAAATCGCGGGTTTTCGGTTGCCGGCGATTAAACTGCTTTCATTCGGCGTCTCATCAAAAATGAAAACATTTTTGAAAACTACAAGTCATGGGTTTTAGTGGTGAAAAAATAATTTTAAAAATCGTTCGGGAAATGAGTTTACTCCCTGGGTACTTTCTTTGTATACATTCGACTATACGGGCAGAGCCCGGGATTTAGGGAAATCGCGGGTTTTCGGTTGCCGGCGATTAAACTGCTTTCATTCGGCGTCTCATCAAAAATGAAAACATTTTTGAAAACTACAAGACTCATGGGTTTTAGTGGTGAAAAAATAATTTTAAAAATCGTTCGGGAAATGAGTTTACTCCCTGGGTACTTTCTTTGTATACATTCGACTATACGGGCAGAGCCCGGGATTTAGGGAAATCGCGGGTTTTCGGTTGCCGGCGATTAAACTGCTTTCATTCGGCGTCTCATCAAAAATGAAAACATTTTTGAAAACTACAAGTCTCATGGGTTTTAGTGGTGAAAAAATAATTTTAAAAATCGTTCGGGAAATGAGTTTACTCCCTGGGTACTTTCTTTGTATACATTCGACTATACGGGCAGAGCCCGGGATTTAGGGAAATCGCGGGTTTTCGGTTGCCGGCGATTAAACTGCTTTCATTCGGCGTCTCATCAAAAATGAAAACATTTTTGAAAACTACAAGTCTCATGGGTTTTAGTGGTGAAAAAATAATTTTAAAAATCGTTCGGGAAATGAGTTTACTCCCTGGGTACTTTCTTTGTATACATTCGACTATACGGGCAGAGCCCGGGATTTAGGGAAATCGCGGGTTTTCGGTTGCCGGCGATTAAACTGCTTTCATTCGGCGTCTCATCAAAAATGAAAACATTTTTGAAAACTACAAGACTCATGGGTTTTAGTGGTGAAAAAATAATTTTAAAAATCGTTCGGGAAATGAGTTTACTCCCTGGGTACTTTCTTTGTATACATTCGACTATACGGGCAGAGCCCGGGATTTAGGGAAATCGCGGGTTTTCGGTTGCCGGCGATTAAACTGCTTTCATTCGGCGTCTCATCAAAAATGAAAACATTTTTGAAAACTACAAGTCTCATGGGTTTTAGTGGTGAAAAAATAATTTTAAAAATCGTTCGGGAAATGAGTTTACTCCCTGGGTACTTTCTTTGTATACATTCGACTATACGGGCAGAGCCCGGGATTTAGGGAAATCGCGGGTTTTCGGTTGCCGGCGATTAAACTGCTTTCATTCGGCGTCTCATCAAAAATGAAAACATTTTTGAAAACTACAAGTCTCATGGGTTTTAGTGGTGAAAAAATAATTTTAAAAATCGTTCGGGAAATGAGTTTACTCCCTGGGTACTTTCTTTGTATACATTCGACTATACGGGCAGAGCCCGGGATTTAGGGAAATCGCGGGTTTTCGGTTGCCGGCGATTAAACTGCTTTCATTCGGCGTCTCATCAAAAATGAAAACATTTTTGAAAACTACAAGTCTCATGGGTTTTAGTGGTGAAAAAATAATTTTAAAAATCGTTCGGGAAATGAGTTTACTCCCTGGGTACTTTCTTTGTATACATTCGACTATACGGGCAGAGCCCGGGATTTAGGGAAATCGCGGGTTTTCGGTTGCCGGCGATTAAACTGCTTTCATTCGGCGTCTCATCAAAAATGAAAACATTTTTGAAAACTACAAGACTCATGGGTTTTAGTGGTGAAAAAATAATTTTAAAAATCGTTCGGGAAATGAGTTTACTCCCTGGGTACTTTCTTTGTATACATTCGACTATACGGGCAGAGCCCGGGATTTAGGGAAATCGCGGGTTTTCGGTTGCCGGCGATTAAACTGCTTTCATTCGGCGTCTCATCAAAAATGAAAACATTTTTGAAAACTACAAGTCATGGGTTTTAGTGGTGAAAAAATAATTTTAAAAATCGTTCGGGAAATGAGTTTACTCCCTGGGTACTTTCTTTGTATACATTCGACTATACGGGCAGAGCCCGGGATTTAGGGAAATCGCGGGTTTTCGGTTGCCGGCGATTAAACTGCTTTCATTCGGCGTCTCATCAAAAATGAAAACATTTTTGAAAACTACAAGTCATGGGTTTTAGTGGTGAAAAAATAATTTTAAAAATCGTTCGGGAAATGAGTTTACTCCCTGGGTACTTTCTTTGTATACATTCGACTATACGGGCAGAGCCCGGGATTTAGGGAAATCGCGGGTTTTCGGTTGCCGGCGATTAAACTGCTTTCATTCGGCGTCTCATCAAAAATGAAAACATTTTTGAAAACTACAAGACTCATGGGTTTTAGTGGTGAAAAAATAATTTTAAAAATCGTTCGGGAAATGAGTTTACTCCCTGGGTACTTTCTTTGTATACATTCGACTATACGGGCAGAGCCCGGGATTTAGGGAAATCGCGGGTTTTCGGTTGCCGGCGATTAAACTGCTTTCATTCGGCGTCTCATCAAAAATGAAAACATTTTTGAAAACTACAAGTCTCATGGGTTTTAGTGGTGAAAAAATAATTTTAAAAATCGTTCGGGAAATGAGTTTACTCCCTGGGTACTTTCTTTGTATACATTCGACTATACGGGCAGAGCCCGGGATTTAGGGAAATCGCGGGTTTTCGGTTGCCGGCGATTAAACTGCTTTCATTCGGCGTCTCATCAAAAATGAAAACATTTTTGAAAACTACAAGTCTCATGGGTTTTAGTGGTGAAAAAATAATTTTAAAAATCGTTCGGGAAATGAGTTTACTCCCTGGGTACTTTCTTTGTATACATTCGACTATACGGGCAGAGCCCGGGATTTAGGGAAATCGCGGGTTTTCGGTTGCCGGCGATTAAACTGCTTTCATTCGGCGTCTCATCAAAAATGAAAACATTTTTGAAAACTACAAGACTCATGGGTTTTAGTGGTGAAAAAATAATTTTAAAAATCGTTCGGGAAATGAGTTTACTCCCTGGGTACTTTCTTTGTATACATTCGACTATACGGGCAGAGCCCGGGATTTAGGGAAATCGCGGGTTTTCGGTTGCCGGCGATTAAACTGCTTTCATTCGGCGTCTCATCAAAAATGAAAACATTTTTGAAAACTACAAGACTCATGGGTTTTAGTGGTGAAAAAATAATTTTAAAAATCGTTCGGGAAATGAGTTTACTCCCTGGGTACTTTCTTTGTATACATTCGACTATACGGGCAGAGCCCGGGATTTAGGGAAATCGCGGGTTTTCGGTTGCCGGCGATTAAACTGCTTTCATTCGGCGTCTCATCAAAAATGAAAACATTTTTGAAAACTACAAGTCTCATGGGTTTTAGTGGTGAAAAAATAATTTTAAAAATCGTTCGGGAAATGAGTTTACTCCCTGGGTACTTTCTTTGTATACATTCGACTATACGGGCAGAGCCCGGGATTTAGGGAAATCGCGGGTTTTCGGTTGCCGGCGATTAAACTGCTTTCATTCGGCGTCTCATCAAAAATGAAAACATTTTTGAAAACTACAAGACTCATGGGTTTTAGTGGTGAAAAAATAATTTTAAAAATCGTTCGGGAAATGAGTTTACTCCCTGGGTACTTTCTTTGTATACATTCGACTATACGGGCAGAGCCCGGGATTTAGGGAAATCGCGGGTTTTCGGTTGCCGGCGATTAAACTGCTTTCATTCGGCGTCTCATCAAAAATGAAAACATTTTTGAAAACTACAAGTCTCATGGGTTTTAGTGGTGAAAAAATAATTTTAAAAATCGTTCGGGAAATGAGTTTACTCCCTGGGTACTTTCTTTGTATACATTCGACTATACGGGCAGAGCCCGGGATTTAGGGAAATCGCGGGTTTTCGGTTGCCGGCGATTAAACTGCTTTCATTCGGCGTCTCATCAAAAATGAAAACATTTTTGAAAACTACAAGTCATGGGTTTTAGTGGTGAAAAAATAATTTTAAAAATCGTTCGGGAAATGAGTTTACTCCCTGGGTACTTTCTTTGTATACATTCGACTATACGGGCAGAGCCCGGGATTTAGGGAAATCGCGGGTTTTCGGTTGCCGGCGATTAAACTGCTTTCATTCGGCGTCTCATCAAAAATGAAAACATTTTTGAAAACTACAAGTCTCATGGGTTTTAGTGGTGAAAAAATAATTTTAAAAATCGTTCGGGAAATGAGTTTACTCCCTGGGTACTTTCTTTGTATACATTCGACTATACGGGCAGAGCCCGGGATTTAGGGAAATCGCGGGTTTTCGGTTGCCGGCGATTAAACTGCTTTCATTCGGCGTCTCATCAAAAATGAAAACATTTTTGAAAACTACAAGACTCATGGGTTTTAGTGGTGAAAAAATAATTTTAAAAATCGTTCGGGAAATGAGTTTACTCCCTGGGTACTTTCTTTGTATACATTCGACTATACGGGCAGAGCCCGGGATTTAGGGAAATCGCGGGTTTTCGGTTGCCGGCGATTAAACTGCTTTCATTCGGCGTCTCATCAAAAATGAAAACATTTTTGAAAACTACAAGACTCATGGGTTTTAGTGGTGAAAAAATAATTTTAAAAATCGTTCGGGAAATGAGTTTACTCCCTGGGTACTTTCTTTGTATACATTCGACTATACGGGCAGAGCCCGGGATTTAGGGAAATCGCGGGTTTTCGGTTGCCGGCGATTAAACTGCTTTCATTCGGCGTCTCATCAAAAATGAAAACATTTTTGAAAACTACAAGACTCATGGGTTTTAGTGGTGAAAAAATAATTTTAAAAATCGTTCGGGAAATGAGTTTACTCCCTGGGTACTTTCTTTGTATACATTCGACTATACGGGCAGAGCCCGGGATTTAGGGAAATCGCGGGTTTTCGGTTGCCGGCGATTAAACTGCTTTCATTCGGCGTCTCATCAAAAATGAAAACATTTTTGAAAACTACAAGACTCATGGGTTTTAGTGGTGAAAAAATAATTTTAAAAATCGTTCGGGAAATGAGTTTACTCCCTGGGTACTTTCTTTGTATACATTCGACTATACGGGCAGAGCCCGGGATTTAGGGAAATCGCGGGTTTTCGGTTGCCGGCGATTAAACTGCTTTCATTCGGCGTCTCATCAAAAATGAAAACATTTTTGAAAACTACAAGTCATGGGTTTTAGTGGTGAAAAAATAATTTTAAAAATCGTTCGGGAAATGAGTTTACTCCCTGGGTACTTTCTTTGTATACATTCGACTATACGGGCGAGCCCGGGATTTAGGGAAATCGCGGGTTTTCGGTTGCCGGCGATTAAACTGCTTTCATTCGGCGTCTCATCAAAAATGAAAACATTTTTGAAAACTACAAGACTCATGGGTTTTAGTGGTGAAAAAATAATTTTAAAAATCGTTCGGGAAATGAGTTTACTCCCTGGGTACTTTCTTTGTATACATTCGACTATACGGGCAGAGCCCGGGATTTAGGGAAATCGCGGGTTTTCGGTTGCCGGCGATTAAACTGCTTTCATTCGGCGTCTCATCAAAAATGAAAACATTTTTGAAAACTACAAGTCTCATGGGTTTTAGTGGTGAAAAAATAATTTTAAAAATCGTTCGGGAAATGAGTTTACTCCCTGGGTACTTTCTTTGTATACATTCGACTATACGGGCAGAGCCCGGGATTTAGGGAAATCGCGGGTTTTCGGTTGCCGGCGATTAAACTGCTTTCATTCGGCGTCTCATCAAAAATGAAAACATTTTTGAAAACTACAAGACTCATGGGTTTTAGTGGTGAAAAAATAATTTTAAAAATCGTTCGGGAAATGAGTTTACTCCCTGGGTACTTTCTTTGTATACATTCGACTATACGGGCAGAGCCCGGGATTTAGGGAAATCGCGGGTTTTCGGTTGCCGGCGATTAAACTGCTTTCATTCGGCGTCTCATCAAAAATGAAAACATTTTTGAAAACTACAAGACTCATGGGTTTTAGTGGTGAAAAAATAATTTTAAAAATCGTTCGGGAAATGAGTTTACTCCCTGGGTACTTTCTTTGTATACATTCGACTATACGGGCAGAGCCCGGGATTTAGGGAAATCGCGGGTTTTCGGTTGCCGGCGATTAAACTGCTTTCATTCGGCGTCTCATCAAAAATGAAAACATTTTTGAAAACTACAAGACTCATGGGTTTTAGTGGTGAAAAAATAATTTTAAAAATCGTTCGGGAAATGAGTTTACTCCCTGGGTACTTTCTTTGTATACATTCGACTATACGGGCAGAGCCCGGGATTTAGGGAAATCGCGGGTT
Organism: Hydractinia echinata; assembly: GCA_030067915.1. Lineage (NCBI taxonomy): Eukaryota > Metazoa > Cnidaria > Hydrozoa > Anthoathecata > Hydractiniidae > Hydractinia > Hydractinia echinata. Next base: position 12,428 of record JASGCC010002348.1, read on the forward strand.
TTCGGTTGCCGGCGATTAAACTGCTTTCATTCGGCGTCTCATCAAAAATGAAAACATTTTTGAAAACTACAAGTCATGGGTTTTAGTGGTGAAAAAATAATTTTAAAAATCGTTCGGGAAATGAGTTTACTCCCTGGGTACTTTCTTTGTATACATTCGACTATACGGGCAGAGCCCGGGATTTAGGGAAATCGCGGGTTTTCGGTTGCCGGCGATTAAACTGCTTTCATTCGGCGTCTCATCAAAAATGAAAACATTTTTGAAAACTACAAGACTCATGGGTTTTAGTGGTGAAAAAATAATTTTAAAAATCGTTCGGGAAATGAGTTTACTCCCTGGGTACTTTCTTTGTATACATTCGACTATACGGGCAGAGCCCGGGATTTAGGGAAATCGCGGGTTTTCGGTTGCCGGCGATTAAACTGCTTTCATTCGGCGTCTCATCAAAAATGAAAACATTTTTGAAAACTACAAGTCTCATGGGTTTTAGTGGTGAAAAAATAATTTTAAAAATCGTTCGGGAAATGAGTTTACTCCCTGGGTACTTTCTTTGTATACATTCGACTATACGGGCAGAGCCCGGGATTTAGGGAAATCGCGGGTTTTCGGTTGCCGGCGATTAAACTGCTTTCATTCGGCGTCTCATCAAAAATGAAAACATTTTTGAAAACTACAAGTCTCATGGGTTTTAGTGGTGAAAAAATAATTTTAAAAATCGTTCGGGAAATGAGTTTACTCCCTGGGTACTTTCTTTGTATACATTCGACTATACGGGCAGAGCCCGGGATTTAGGGAAATCGCGGGTTTTCGGTTGCCGGCGATTAAACTGCTTTCATTCGGCGTCTCATCAAAAATGAAAACATTTTTGAAAACTACAAGACTCATGGGTTTTAGTGGTGAAAAAATAATTTTAAAAATCGTTCGGGAAATGAGTTTACTCCCTGGGTACTTTCTTTGTATACATTCGACTATACGGGCAGAGCCCGGGATTTAGGGGAAATCGCGGGTTTTCGGTTGCCGGCGATTAAACTGCTTTCATTCGGCGTCTCATCAAAAATGAAAACATTTTTGAAAACTACAAGACTCATGGGTTTTAGTGGTGAAAAAATAATTTTAAAAATCGTTCGGGAAATGAGTTTACTCCCTGGGTACTTTCTTTGTATACATTCGACTATACGGGCAGAGCCCGGGATTTAGGGAAATCGCGGGTTTTCGGTTGCCGGCGATTAAACTGCTTTCATTCGGCGTCTCATCAAAAATGAAAACATTTTTGAAAACTACAAGACTCATGGGTTTTAGTGGTGAAAAAATAATTTTAAAAATCGTTCGGGAAATGAGTTTACTCCCTGGGTACTTTCTTTGTATACATTCGACTATACGGGCAGAGCCCGGGATTTAGGGAAATCGCGGGTTTTCGGTTGCCGGCGATTAAACTGCTTTCATTCGGCGTCTCATCAAAAATGAAAACATTTTTGAAAACTACAAGTCTCATGGGTTTTAGTGGTGAAAAAATAATTTTAAAAATCGTTCGGGAAATGAGTTTACTCCCTGGGTACTTTCTTTGTATACATTCGACTATACGGGCAGAGCCCGGGATTTAGGGGAAATCGCGGGTTTTCGGTTGCCGGCGATTAAACTGCTTTCATTCGGCGTCTCATCAAAAATGAAAACATTTTTGAAAACTACAAGACTCATGGGTTTTAGTGGTGAAAAAATAATTTTAAAAATCGTTCGGGAAATGAGTTTACTCCCTGGGTACTTTCTTTGTATACATTCGACTATACGGGCAGAGCCCGGGATTTAGGGAAATCGCGGGTTTTCGGTTGCCGGCGATTAAACTGCTTTCATTCGGCGTCTCATCAAAAATGAAAACATTTTTGAAAACTACAAGTCATGGGTTTTAGTGGTGAAAAAATAATTTTAAAAATCGTTCGGGAAATGAGTTTACTCCCTGGGTACTTTCTTTGTATACATTCGACTATACGGGCAGAGCCCGGGATTTAGGGAAATCGCGGGTTTTCGGTTGCCGGCGATTAAACTGCTTTCATTCGGCGTCTCATCAAAAATGAAAACATTTTTGAAAACTACAAGTCTCATGGGTTTTAGTGGTGAAAAAATAATTTTAAAAATCGTTCGGGAAATGAGTTTACTCCCTGGGTACTTTCTTTGTATACATTCGACTATACGGGCAGAGCCCGGGATTTAGGGGAAATCGCGGGTTTTCGGTTGCCGGCGATTAAACTGCTTTCATTCAACGTCTCATCAAAAATGAAAACATTTTTGAAAACTATAAGACTCATGGGTTTTAGTGGTGAAAAAATAATTTTAAAAATCGTTCGGGAAATGAGTTTACTCCCTGGGTACTTTCTTTGTATACATTCGACTATACGGGCAGAGCCCGGGATTTAGGGAAATCGCGGGTTTTCGGTTGCCGGCGATTAAACTGCTTTCATTCGGCGTCTCATCAAAAATGAAAACATTTTTGAAAACTACAAGACTCATGGGTTTTAGTGGTGAAAAAATAATTTTAAAAATCGTTCGGGAAATGAGTTTACTCCCTGGGTACTTTCTTTGTATACATTCGACTATACGGGCAGAGCCCGGGATTTAGGGAAATCGCGGGTTTTCGGTTGCCGGCGATTAAACTGCTTTCATTCGGCGTCTCATCAAAAATGAAAACATTTTTGAAAACTACAAGTCTCATGGGTTTTAGTGGTGAAAAAATAATTTTAAAAATCGTTCGGGAAATGAGTTTACTCCCTGGGTACTTTCTTTGTATACATTCGACTATACGGGCAGAGCCCGGGATTTAGGGAAATCGCGGGTTTTCGGTTGCCGGCGATTAAACTGCTTTCATTCGGCGTCTCATCAAAAATGAAAACATTTTTGAAAACTACAAGTCTCATGGGTTTTAGTGGTGAAAAAATAATTTTAAAAATCGTTCGGGAAATGAGTTTACTCCCTGGGTACTTTCTTTGTATACATTCGACTATACGGGCAGAGCCCGGGATTTAGGGAAATCGCGGGTTTTCGGTTGCCGGCGATTAAACTGCTTTCATTCGGCGTCTCATCAAAAATGAAAACATTTTTGAAAACTACAAGACTCATGGGTTTTAGTGGTGAAAAAATAATTTTAAAAATCGTTCGGGAAATGAGTTTACTCCCTGGGTACTTTCTTTGTATACATTCGACTATACGGGCAGAGCCCGGGATTTAGGGAAATCGCGGGTTTTCGGTTGCCGGCGATTAAACTGCTTTCATTCGGCGTCTCATCAAAAATGAAAACATTTTTGAAAACTACAAGACTCATGGGTTTTAGTGGTGAAAAAATAATTTTAAAAATCGTTCGGGAAATGAGTTTACTCCCTGGGTACTTTCTTTGTATACATTCGACTATACGGGCAGAGCCCGGGATTTAGGGAAATCGCGGGTTTTCGGTTGCCGGCGATTAAACTGCTTTCATTCGGCGTCTCATCAAAAATGAAAACATTTTTGAAAACTACAAGACTCATGGGTTTTAGTGGTGAAAAAATAATTTTAAAAATCGTTCGGGAAATGAGTTTACTCCCTGGGTACTTTCTTTGTATACATTCGACTATACGGGCAGAGCCCGGGATTTAGGGAAATCGCGGGTTTTCGGTTGCCGGCGATTAAACTGCTTTCATTCGGCGTCTCATCAAAAATGAAAACATTTTTGAAAACTACAAGTCTCATGGGTTTTAGTGGTGAAAAAATAATTTTAAAAATCGTTCGGGAAATGAGTTTACTCCCTGGGTACTTTCTTTGTATACATTCGACTATACGGGCAGAGCCCGGGATTTAGGGAAATCGCGGGTTTTCGGTTGCCGGCGATTAAACTGCTTTCATTCGGCGTCTCATCAAAAATGAAAACATTTTTGAAAACTACAAGACTCATGGGTTTTAGTGGTGAAAAAATAATTTTAAAAATCGTTCGGGAAATGAGTTTACTCCCTGGGTACTTTCTTTGTATACATTCGACTATACGGGCAGAGCCCGGGATTTAGGGAAATCGCGGGTTTTCGGTTGCCGGCGATTAAACTGCTTTCATTCGGCGTCTCATCAAAAATGAAAACATTTTTGAAAACTACAAGACTCATGGGTTTTAGTGGTGAAAAAATAATTTTAAAAATCGTTCGGGAAATGAGTTTACTCCCTGGGTACTTTCTTTGTATACATTCGACTATACGGGCAGAGCCCGGGATTTAGGGAAATCGCGGGTTTTCGGTTGCCGGCGATTAAACTGCTTTCATTCGGCGTCTCATCAAAAATGAAAACATTTTTGAAAACTACAAGTCTCATGGGTTTTAGTGGTGAAAAAATAATTTTAAAAATCGTTCGGGAAATGAGTTTACTCCCTGGGTACTTTCTTTGTATACATTCGACTATACGGGCAGAGCCCGGGATTTAGGGAAATCGCGGGTTTTCGGTTGCCGGCGATTAAACTGCTTTCATTCGGCGTCTCATCAAAAATGAAAACATTTTTGAAAACTACAAGTCTCATGGGTTTTAGTGGTGAAAAAATAATTTTAAAAATCGTTCGGGAAATGAGTTTACTCCCTGGGTACTTTCTTTGTATACATTCGACTATACGGGCAGAGCCCGGGATTTAGGGAAATCGCGGGTTTTCGGTTGCCGGCGATTAAACTGCTTTCATTCGGCGTCTCATCAAAAATGAAAACATTTTTGAAAACTACAAGACTCATGGGTTTTAGTGGTGAAAAAATAATTTTAAAAATCGTTCGGGAAATGAGTTTACTCCCTGGGTACTTTCTTTGTATACATTCGACTATACGGGCAGAGCCCGGGATTTAGGGAAATCGCGGGTTTTCGGTTGCCGGCGATTAAACTGCTTTCATTCGGCGTCTCATCAAAAATGAAAACATTTTTGAAAACTACAAGACTCATGGGTTTTAGTGGTGAAAAAATAATTTTAAAAATCGTTCGGGAAATGAGTTTACTCCCTGGGTACTTTCTTTGTATACATTCGACTATACGGGCAGAGCCCGGGATTTAGGGAAATCGCGGGTTTTCGGTTGCCGGCGATTAAACTGCTTTCATTCGGCGTCTCATCAAAAATGAAAACATTTTTGAAAACTACAAGACTCATGGGTTTTAGTGGTGAAAAAATAATTTTAAAAATCGTTCGGGAAATGAGTTTACTCCCTGGGTACTTTCTTTGTATACATTCGACTATACGGGCAGAGCCCGGGATTTAGGGAAATCGCGGGTTTTCGGTTGCCGGCGATTAAACTGCTTTCATTCGGCGTCTCATCAAAAATGAAAACATTTTTGAAAACTACAAGACTCATGGGTTTTAGTGGTGAAAAAATAATTTTAAAAATCGTTCGGGAAATGAGTTTACTCCCTGGGTACTTTCTTTGTATACATTCGACTATACGGGCAGAGCCCGGGATTTAGGGGAAATCGCGGGTTTTCGGTTGCCGGCGATTAAACTGCTTTCATTCGGCGTCTCATCAAAAATGAAAACATTTTTGAAAACTACAAGACTCATGGGTTTTAGTGGTGAAAAAATAATTTTAAAAATCGTTCGGGAAATGAGTTTACTCCCTGGGTACTTTCTTTGTATACATTCGACTATACGGGCAGAGCCCGGGATTTAGGGAAATCGCGGGTTTTCGGTTGCCGGCGATTAAACTGCTTTCATTCGGCGTCTCATCAAAAATGAAAACATTTTTGAAAACTACAAGTCTCATGGGTTTTAGTGGTGAAAAAATAATTTTAAAAATCGTTCGGGAAATGAGTTTACTCCCTGGGTACTTTCTTTGTATACATTCGACTATACGGGCAGAGCCCGGGATTTAGGGAAATCGCGGGTTTTCGGTTGCCGGCGATTAAACTGCTTTCATTCGGCGTCTCATCAAAAATGAAAACATTTTTGAAAACTACAAGACTCATGGGTTTTAGTGGTGAAAAAATAATTTTAAAAATCGTTCGGGAAATGAGTTTACTCCCTGGGTACTTTCTTTGTATACATTCGACTATACGGGCGAGCCCGGGATTTAGGGAAATCGCGGGTTTTCGGTTGCCGGCGATTAAACTGCTTTCATTCGGCGTCTCATCAAAAATGAAAACATTTTTGAAAACTACAAGTCTCATGGGTTTTAGTGGTGAAAAAATAATTTTAAAAATCGTTCGGGAAATGAGTTTACTCCCTGGGTACTTTCTTTGTATACATTCGACTATACGGGCAGAGCCCGGGATTTAGGGAAATCGCGGGTTTTCGGTTGCCGGCGATTAAACTGCTTTCATTCGGCGTCTCATCAAAAATGAAAACATTTTTGAAAACTACAAGACTCATGGGTTTTAGTGGTGAAAAAATAATTTTAAAAATCGTTCGGGAAATGAGTTTACTCCCTGGGTACTTTCTTTGTATACATTCGACTATACGGGCAGAGCCCGGGATTTAGGGAAATCGCGGGTTTTCGGTTGCCGGCGATTAAACTGCTTTCATTCGGCGTCTCATCAAAAATGAAAACATTTTTGAAAACTACAAGACTCATGGGTTTTAGTGGTGAAAAAATAATTTTAAAAATCGTTCGGGAAATGAGTTTACTCCCTGGGTACTTTCTTTGTATACATTCGACTATACGGGCAGAGCCCGGGATTTACGGGAAATCGCGGGTTTTCGGTTGCCGGCGATTAAACTGCTTTCATTCGGCGTCTCATCAAAAATGAAAACATTTTTGAAAACTACAAGTCTCATGGGTTTTAGTGGTGAAAAAATAATTTTAAAAATCGTTCGGGAAATGAGTTTACTCCCTGGGTACTTTCTTTGTATACATTCGACTATACGGGCAGAGCGCGGGATTTAGGGGAAATCGCGGGTTTTCGGTTGCCGGCGATTAAACTGCTTTCATTCAGCGTCTCATCAAAAATGAAAACATTTTTGAAAACTACAAGACTCATGGGTTTTAGTGGTGAAAAAATAATTTTAAAAATCGTTCGGGAAATGAGTTTACTCCCTGGGTACTTTCTTTGTATACATTCGACTATACGGGCAGAGCCCGGGATTTAGGGGAAATCGCGGGTTTTCGGTTGCCGGCGATTAAACTGCTTTCATTCGGCGTCTCATCAAAAATGAAAACATTTTTGAAAACTACAAGACTCATGGGTTTTAGTGGTGAAAAAATAATTTTAAAAATCGTTCGGGAAATGAGTTTACTCCCTGGGTACTTTCTTTGTATACATTCGACTATACGGGCAGAGCCCGGGATTTACGGGAAATCGCGGGTTTTCGGTTGCCGGCGATTAAACTGCTTTCATTCGGCGTCTCATCAAAAATGAAAACATTTTTGAAAACTACAAGACTCATGGGTTTTAGTGGTGAAAAAATAATTTTAAAAATCGTTCTGGAAATGAGTTTACTCCCTGGGTACTTTCTTTGTATACATTCGACTATACGGGTCGAGCCCGGGATTTACGGGAAATCGCGGGTTTTCGGTTGCCGGCGATTAAACTGCTTTCATTCGGCGTCTCATCGAAAATGAAAACATTTTTAAAAACTACAAGTCTCATGGGTTTTAGTGGTGAAAAAATAATTTTAAAAATCGTTCGGGAAATGAGTTTACTCCCTGGGTACTTTCTTTGTATACATTCGACTATACGGGCAGAGCCCGGGATTTAGGGGAAATCGCGGGTTTTCGGTTGCCGGCGATTAAACTGCTTTCATTCGGCGTCTCATCAAAAATGAAAACATTTTTGAAAACTACAAGTCATGGGTTTTAGTGGTGAAAAAATAATTTTAAAAATCGTTCGGGAAATGAGTTTACTCCCTGGGTACTTTCTTTGTATACATTCGACTATACGGGCAGAGCCCGGGATTTAGGGAAATCGCGGGTTTTCGGTTGCCGGCGATTAAACTGCTTTCATTCGGCGTCTCATCAAAAATGAAAACATTTTTGAAAACTACAAGTCTCATGGGTTTTAGTGGTGAAAAAATAATTTTAAAAATCGTTCGGGAAATGAGTTTACTCCCTGGGTACTTTCTTTGTATACATTCGACTATACGGGCGAGCCCGGGATTTACGGGAAATCGCGGGTTTTCGGTTGCCGGCGATTAAACTGCTTTCATTCGGCGTCTCATCAAAAATGAAAACATTTTTGAAAACTACAAGTCTCATGGGTTTTAGTGGTGAAAAAATAATTTTAAAAATCGTTCGGGAAATGAGTTTACTCCCTGGGTACTTTCTTTGTATACATTCGACTATACGGGCGAGCCCGGGATTTACGGGAAATCGCGGGTTTTCGGTTGCCGGCGATTAAACTGCTTTCATTCGGCGTCTCATCAAAAATGAAAACATTTTTGAAAACTACAAGTCTCATGGGTTTTAGTGGTGAAAAAATAATTTTAAAAATCGTTCGGGAAATGAGTTTACTCCCTGGGTACTTTCTTTGTATACATTCGACTATACGGGCAGAGCCCGGGATCGCGGGTTTTCGGTTGCCGGCGATTAAACTGCTTTCATTCGGCGTCTCATCAAAAATGAAAACATTTTTGAAAACTACAAGTCTCATGGGTTTTAGTGGTGAAAAAATAATTTTAAAAATCGTTCGGGAAATGAGTTTACTCCCTGGGTACTTTCTTTGTATACATTCGACTATACGGGCGAGCCCGGGATTTACGGGAAATCGCGGGTTTTCGGTTGCCGGCGATTAAACTGCTTTCATTCGGCGTCTCATCAAAAATGAAAATTTTTGAAAACTACAAGTCTCATGGGTTTTAGTGGTGAAAAAATAATTTTAAAAATCGTTCGGGAAATGAGTTTACTCCCTGGGTACTTTCTTTGTATACATTCGACTATACGGGCGAGCCCGGGATTTACGGGAAATCGCGGGTTTTCGGTTGCCGGCGATTAAACTGCTTTCATTCGGCGTCTCATCAAAAATGAAAACATTTTTGAAAACTACAAGTCTCATGGGTTTTAGTGGTGAAAAAATAATTTTAAAAATCGTTCGGGAAATGAGTTTACTCCCTGGGTACTTTCTTTGTATACATTCGACTATACGGGTCGAGCCCGGGATTTACGGGAAATCGCGGGTTTTCGGTTGCCGGCGATTAAACTGCTTTCATTCGGCGTCTCATCAAAAATGAAAACATTTTTGAAAACTACAAGTCTCATGGGTTTTAGTGGTGAAAAAATAATTTTAAAAATCGTTCGGGAAATGAGTTTACTCCCTGGGTACTTTCTTTGTATACATTCGACTATACGGGCAGAGCCCGGGATTTACGGGAAATCGCGGGTTTTCGGTTGCCGGCGATTAAACTGCTTTCATTCGGCGTCTCATCAAAAATGAAAACATTTTTGAAAACTACAAGTCTCATGGGTTTTAGTGGTGAAAAAATAATTTTAAAAATCGTTCGGGAAATGAGTTTACTCCCTGGGTACTTTCTTTGTATACATTCGACTATACGGGCAGAGCCCGGGATTTAGGGGAAATCGCGGGTTTTCGGTTGCCGGCGATTAAACTGCTTTCATTCGGCGTCTCATCAAAAATGAAAACATTTTTGAAAACTACAAGTCTCATGGGTTTTAGTGGTGAAAAAATAATTTTAAAAATCGTTCGGGAAATGAGTTTACTCCCTGGGTACTTTCTTTGTATACATTCGACTATACGGGCGAGCCCGGGATTTACGGGAAATCGCGGGTTTTCGGTTGCCGGCGATTAAACTGCTTTCATTCGGCGTCTCATCAAAAATGAAAACATTTTTGAAAACTACAAGTCTCATGGGTTTTAGTGGTGAAAAAATAATTTTAAAAATCGTTCGGGAAATGAGTTTACTCCCTGGGTACTTTCTTTGTATACATTCGACTATACGGGCGAGCCCGGGATTTACGGGAAATCGCGGGTTTTCGGTTGCCGGCGATTAAACTGCTTTCATTCGGCGTCTCATCAAAAATGAAAATTTTTGAAAACTACAAGTCTCATGGGTTTTAGTGGTGAAAAAATAATTTTAAAAATCGTTCGGGAAATGAGTTTACTCCCTGGGTACTTTCTTTGTATACATTCGACTATACGGGCGAGCCCGGGATTTACGGGAAATCGCGGGTTTTCGGTTGCCGGCGATTAAACTGCTTTCATTCGGCGTCTCATCAAAAATGAAAACATTTTTGAAAACTACAAGTCTCATGGGTTTTAGTGGTGAAAAAATAATTTTAAAAATCGTTCGGGAAATGAGTTTACTCCCTGGGTACTTTCTTTGTATACATTCGACTATACGGGCGAGCCCGGGATTTACGGGAAATCGCGGGTTTTCGGTTGCCGGCGATTAAACTGCTTTCATTCGGCGTCTCATCAAAAATGAAAACATTTTTGAAAACTACAAGTCTCATGGGTTTTAGTGGTGAAAAAATAATTTTAAAAATCGTTCGGGAAATGAGTTTACTCCCTGGGTACTTTCTTTGTATACATTCGACTATACGGGCAGAGCCCGGGATTTACGGGAAATCGCGGGTTTTCGGTTGCCGGCGATTAAACTGCTTTCATTCGGCGTCTCATCAAAAATGAAAACATTTTTGAAAACTACAAGTCTCATGGGTTTTAGTGGTGAAAAAATAATTTTAAAAATCGTTCGGGAAATGAGTTTACTCCCTGGGTACTTTCTTTGTATACATTCGACTATACGGGCGAGCCCGGGATTTACGGGAAATCGCGGGTTTTCGGTTGCCGGCGATTAAACTGCTTTCATTCGGCGTCTCATCAAAAATGAAAACATTTTTGAAAACTACAAGTCTCATGGGTTTTAGTGGTGAAAAAATAATTTTAAAAATCGTTCGGGAAATGAGTTTACTCCCTGGGTACTTTCTTTGTATACATTCGACTATACGGGCGAGCCCGGGATTTACGGGAAATCGCGGGTTTTCGGTTGCCGGCGATTAAACTGCTTTCATTCAGCGTCTCATCAAAAATGAAAATTTTTGAAAACTACAAGTCTCATGGGTTTTAGTGGTGAAAAAATAATTTTAAAAATCGTTCGGGAAATGAGTTTACTCCCTGCTTACTTTCTTTGTATACATTCGACTATACGGGATTTACGGGAAATCGCGGGTTTTCGGTTGCCGGCGATTAAACTGCTTTCATTCGGCGTCTCATCAAAAATGAAAACATTTTTGAAAACTACAAGTCTCATGGGTTTTAGTGGTGAAAAAATAATTTTAAAAATCGTTCGGGAAATGAGTTTACTCCCTGGGTACTTTCTTTGTATACATTCGACTATACGGGCGAGCCCGGGATTTACGGGAAATCGCGGGTTTTCGGTTGCCGGCGATTAAACTGCTTTCATTGGGCGTCTCATCAAAAATGAAAACATTTTTGAAAACTACAAGTCTCATGGGTTTTAGTGGTGAAAAAATAATTTTAAAAATCGTTCGGGAAATGAGTTTACTCCCTGGGTACTTTCTTTGTATACATTCGACTATACGGGCAGAGCCCGGGATTTAGGGAAAATCGCGGGTTTTCGGTTGCCGGCGATTAAACTGCTTTCATTCGGCGTCTCATCAAAAATGAAAACATTTTTGAAAACTACAAGTCTCATGGGTTTTAGTGGTGAAAAAATAATTTTAAAAATCGTTCGGGAAATGAGTTTACTCCCTGGGTACTTTCTTTGTATACATTCGACTATACGGGCAGAGCCCGGGATTTACGGGAAATCGCGGGTTTTCGGTTGCCGGCGATTAAACTGCTTTCATTCGGCGTCTCATCAAAAATGAAAACATTTTTGAAAACTACAAGTCTCATGGGTTTTAGTGTGAAAAAATAATTTTAAAAATCGTTCGGGAAATGAGTTTACTCCCTGGTACTTTCTTTGTATACATTCGACTATACGGGCAGAGCCCGGGATTTACGGGAAATCGCGGGTTTTCGGTTGCCGGCGATTAAACTGCTTTCATTCGGCGTCTCATCAAAAATGAAAACATTTTTGAAAACTACAAGTCTCATGGGTTTTAGTGGTGAAAAAATAATTTTAAAAATCGTTCGGGAAATGAGTTTACTCCCTGGGTACTTTCTTTGTATACATTCGACTATACGGGCGAGCCCGGGATTTACGGGAAATCGCGGGTTTTCGGTTGCCGCGATTAAACTGCTTTCATTCGGCGTCTCATCAAAAATGAAAACATTTTTGAAAACTACAACTCATGGGTTTTAGTGGTGAAAAAATAATTTTAAAAATCGTTCGGAAATGAGTTTACTCCCTGGGTACTTTCTTTGTATACATTCGACTATACGGGCGAGCCCGGGATTTACGGGAAATCGCGGGTTTTCGGTTGCCGGCGATTAAACTGCTTTCATTCGGCGTCTCATCAAAAATGAAAACATTTTTGAAAACTACAAGTCTCATGGGTTTTAGTGGTGAAAAAATAATTTTAAAAATCGTTCGGGAAATGAGTTTACTCCCTGGGTACTTTCTTTGTATACATTCGACTATACGGGCAGAGCCCGGGATTTAGGAGAAATCGCGGGTTTTCGGTTGCCGGCGATTAAACTGCTTTCATTCGGCGTCTCATCAAAAATGAAAACATTTTTGAAAACTACAAGACTCATGGGTTTTAGTGGTGAAAAAATAATTTTAAAAATCGTTCGGGAAATGAGTTTACTCCCTGTACTTTCTTTGTATACATTCGACTATACGGGCAGAGCCCGGGATTTAGGGAAATCGCGGGTTTTCGGTTGCCGGCGATTAAACTGCTTTCATTCGGCGTCTCATCAAAAATGAAAACATTTTTTGAAAACTACAAGTCTCATGGGTTTTAGTGGTGAAAAAATAATTTTAAAAATCGTTCGGAAATGAGTTTACTCCCTGGGTACTTTCTTTGTATACATTCGACTATACGGGCGAGCCCGGGATTTAGGGAAATCGCGGGTTTTCGGTTGCCGGCGATTAAACTGCTTTCATTCGGCGTCTCATCAAAAATGAAAACATTTTTGAAAACTACAAGACTCATGGGTTTTAGTGGTGAAAAAATAATTTTAAAAATCGTTCGGGAAATGAGTTTACTCCCTGGGTACTTTCTTTGTATACATTCGACTATACGGGCAGAGCCCGGGATTTACGGGAAATCGCGGGTTTTCGGTTGCCGGCGATTAAACTGCTTTCATTCGGCGTCTCATCAAAAATGAAAACATTTTTGAAAACTACAAGTCTCATGGGTTTTAGTGGTGAAAAAATAATTTTAAAAATCGTTCGGGAAATGAGTTTACTCCCTGGGTACTTTCTTTGTATACATTCGACTATACGGGCGAGCCCGGGATTTACGGGAAAGGTCGCGGGTTTTCGGTTGCCGGCGATTAAACTGTTTCATTCGGCGTCTCATCAAAAATGAAAATTTTTGAAAACTACAAGTCTCATGGGTTTTAGTGGTGAAAAAATAATTTTAAAAATCGTTCGGGAAATGAGTTTACTCCCTGGGTACTTTCTTTGTATACATTCGACTATACGGGCGAGCCCGGGATTTACGGGAAATCGCGGGTTTTCGGTTGCCGGCGATTAAACTGCTTTCATTCGGCGTCTCATCAAAAATGAAAATTTTTGAAAACTACAAGTCTCATGGGTTTTAGTGGTGAAAAAATAATTTTAAAAATCGTTCGGGAAATGAGTTTACTCCCTGGGTACTTTCTTTGTATACATTCGACTATACGGGCAGAGCCCGGGATTTAGGGAAAATCGCGGGTTTTCGGTTGCCGGCGATTAAACTGCTTTTATTCGGCGTCTCATCAAAAATGAAAACATTTTTGAAAACTACAAGTCTCATTGGTTTTAGTGGTGAAAAAATAATTTTAAAAATCGTTCGGGAAATGAGTTTACTCCCTGGGTACTTTCTTTGTATACATTCGACTATACGGGCGAGCCCGGGATTTAGGGGAAATCGCGGGTTTTCGGTTGCCGGCGATTAAACTGCTTTCATTCGGCGTCTCATCAAAAATGAAAACATTTTTGAAAACTACAAGTCTCATGGGTTTTAGTGGTGAAAAAATAATTTTAAAAATCGTTCGGGAAATGAGTTTACTCCCTGGGTACTTTCTTTGTATACATTCGACTATACGGGCAGAGCCCGGGATTTACGGGAAATCGCGGGTTTTCGGTTGCCGGCGATTAAACTGCTTTCATTCGGCGTCTCATCAAAAATGAAAACATTTTTGAAAACTACAAGTCTCATGGGTTTTAGTGGTGAAAAAATAATTTTAAAAATCGTTCGGGAAATGAGTTTACTCCCTGGGTACTTTCTTTGTATACATTCGACTATACGGGCCGAGCCCGGGATTTACGGGAAATCGCGGGTTTTCGGTTGCCGGCGATTAAACTGTTTCATTCGGCGTCTCATCAAAAATGAAAACATTTTTGAAAACTACAAGTCTCATGGGTTTTAGTGGTGAAAAAATAATTTTAAAAATCGTTCGGGAAATGAGTTTACTCCCTGGGTACTTTCTTTGTATACATTCGACTATACGGGCCGAGCCCGGGATTTACGGGAAATCGCGGGTTTTCGGTTGCCGGCGATTAAACTGCTTTCATTCGGCGTCTCATCAAAAATGAAAACATTTTTGAAAACTACAAGTCTCATGGGTTTTAGTGGTGAAAAAATAATTTTAAAAATCGTTCGGGAAATGAGTTTACTCCCTGGGTACTTTCTTTGTATACATTCGACTATACGGGCCGAGCCCGGGATTTACGGGAAATCGCGGGTTTTCGGTTGCCGGCGATTAAACTGCTTTCATTCGGCGTCTCATCAAAAATGAAAATATTTTTGAAAACTACAAGTCTCATGGGTTTTAGTGGTGAAAAAATAATTTTAAAAATCGTTCGGGAAATGAGTTTACTCCCTGTACTTTCTTTGTATACATTCGACTATACGGGCGAGCCCGGGATTTACGGGAAATCGCGGGTTTTCGGTTGCCGGCGATTAAACTGCTTTCATTCGGCGTCTCATCAAAAATGAAAATATTTTTGAAAACTACAAGTCTCATGGTTTTAGTGGTGAAAAAATAATTTTAAAAATCGTTCGGGAAATGAGTTTACTCCCTGGGTACTTTCTTTGTATACATTCGACTATACGGGCAGAGCCCGGGATTTAGGGAAATCGCGGGTTTTCGGTTGCCGGCGATTAAACTGCTTTCATTCGGCGTCTCATCAAAAATGAAAACATTTTTGAAAACTACAAGTCTCATGGGTTTTAGTGGTGAAAAAATAATTTTAAAAATCGTTCGGGAAATGAGTTTACTCCCTGGGTACTTTCTTTGTATACATTCGACTATACGGGCGAGCCCGGGATTTAGGGGAAATCGCGGGTTTTCGGTTGCCGGCGATTAAACTGCTTTCATTCGGCGTCTCATCAAAAATGAAAACATTTTTGAAAACTACAAGTCTCATGGGTTTTAGTGTGAAAAAATAATTTTAAAAATCGTTCGGGAAATGAGTTTACTCCCTGGGTACTTTCTTTGTATACATTCGACTATACGGGCGAGCCCGGGATTTACGGGAAATCGCGGGTTTTCGGTTGCCGGCGATTAAACTGCTTTCATTCGGCGTCTCATCAAAAATGAAAACATTTTTGAAAACTACAAGTCTCATGGGTTTTAGTGGTGAAAAAATAATTTTAAAAATCGTTCGGGAAATGAGTTTACTCCCTGGGTACTTTCTTTGTATACATTCGACTATACGGGCGAGCCGGGATTTACGGGAAATCGCGGGTTTTCGGTTGCCGGCGATTAAACTGCTTTCATTCGGCGTCTCATCAAAAATGAAAACATTTTTGAAAACTACAAGTCTCATGGGTTTTAGTGGTGAAAAAATAATTTTAAAAATCGTTCGGGAAATGAGTTTACTCCCTGGGTACTTTCTTTGTATACATTCGACTATACGGGCGAGCCCGGGATTTACGGGAAATCGCGGGTTTTCGGTTGCCGGCGATTAAACTGCTTTCATTCGGCGTCTCATCAAAAATGAAAACATTTTTGAAAACTACAAGTCTCATGGGTTTTAGTGGTGAAAAAATAATTTTAAAAATCGTTCGGGAAATGAGTTTACTCCCTGGGTACTTTCTTTGTATACATTCGACTATACGGGCCGAGCCCGGGATTTACGGGAAATCGCGGGTTTTCGGTTGCCGGCGATTAAACTGTTTCATTCGGCGTCTCATCAAAAATGAAAACATTTTTGAAAACTACAAGTCTCATGGGTTTTAGTGGTGAAAAAATAATTTTAAAAATCGTTCGGGAAATGAGTTTACTCCCTGGGTACTTTCTTTGTATACATTCGACTATACGGGCGAGCCCGGGATTTACGGGAAATCGCGGGTTTTCGGTTGCCGGCGATTAAACTGTTTCATTCGGCGTCTCATCAAAAATGAAAACATTTTTGAAAACTACAAGTCTCATGGGTTTTAGTGGTGAAAAAATAATTTTAAAAATCGTTCGGGAAATGAGTTTACTCCCTGGGTACTTTCTTTGTATACATTCGACTATACGGGCAGAGCCCGGGATTTAGGGAAATCGCGGGTTT